>AWWV01013439.1:0-47286 GCA_001974805.1 Corchorus capsularis | reverse complement strand
ACATTCAAACTAAAATCTTGACAACTTTACTTCAAACAACTTCTTCATCAAAACCCTAAACAAATCTTTACAACTTCTTCATTCAACTCTAAAACATCAAAAATCATGGCAAATTTGAATCGGGGCAAAGGAAGAGCTTCTATTAGACTCACGGAGGTAAGATTTATGAAAATTAATTTTATGCATATCTAGATCTAGAGGAATGGATGTAAAAAATTAGATCTAGGTGTAAAAAAATAGATCTAGGGGCTGAGCCGCCCTAGGGGGGCGGTTTGCCGTGGCGAAGCCGCCCCAAGGGGGCGGGCCGCCGTGGCAAAGCCTCCCCACAGGAGCGGCTAGGCCAGGTAGAGCCGCCCATCTTACGTCCGACGCTGGCCGAACCATGGGGGCGGCCTTGGCAAGCAAGCCGCACTCTGGGGGCGGCCGCGGCACGGTAGGCCGTACCCTGGGGTCGGCCTTGCCACGGTAGGCCGCACAATGGGGTCGGCCTTGCCACGGCAGGCCGCCCCTAGGGTGCGGCCTTTCCATGGCTGAGCCGCCCTACTAGGGCGGCCAACTAATTTTTTTGTTTTTTTTTTAAATTATTTTTTTTAAGGTTATTTTTTTAAAATTATTTTTTTTAAATTATTAGTTTTAATAAGTTTATTTTTATGATTATGCTTATTTTGAATATTGAAATTAATTAATTTTATTTAGAGTTATTTACGATTAATTATATTTCTATTTAATTAATTATAATTGTTAATATGTTGTAGCCGAGACGAGTACTTGATGAGGGGGAGGTGGGGACTAGCTCTGGACCGCGGCACACTAGGAGTCGCCATGTGAATGCCTCTGTCCGCAGGGAGAGAGGGCTTCAGAGACAGGCTGAGATTCAGAGACAGAGAGCAGTTGTGAGGGATCAGAGTCGACAAGATGAGTTTGAGCGTGGTTAACCGGGTTACTATGATGAGGGTGTTGAGCTCGGTTATTATGATGGGGGTGCTGGGTTTGGTTATTATGATGGGGCAGCTCAGGCGGGTTACTATGATAATAATGCTGACCCCCGTTATTATGATGGGGCAGCTCAGTCGGGTGACTTTGATTGGGCCGAGAATTATACTTCGTCTGAATCGCAGTCCGAGCCCCCCCCCCCCCCATGTGTTGCATCTCCCTCTTACGAGAGGTGTAACAGGGCACTTTACTGGCACTGAATCGACTTTAGGTAAAAAAATGTTTTGATTTCATACTAAATATAATTATTAAATTTATATTATTAGTTTAGTAAAGTAAAATAATTGAGTTATTACTTATTAATTCATTTATTAATTTTAGAAAGTACGAAACGATCCAGAGGTGCCTGCACTGATGATAGCTGGGTGGTGACTAAGCCAGTGCCGGGTGGCCCTATAGATGGTAGCTTGATTCCTAGTTTTCTTGGGCACGTAGCCTCGCGTATGCACACGGGTCAGATGAGAGGCGTACTGAAGTGCCAGAACAGGAAAATTGTTTGTAGAGGTTGTCTGAGTTGTTGCTGGTGATGCCTAGGGAGGCGTAGGCGATGATTCGTCGGACTGGGTTAGAGCACCTCCCTTCGACCATGTTAGGATCGATTGACGCCCCACTGATCTCTGCGTTCGTCGAGCGGTGGCAACCCGATACGAACACATTTCACATGTCGTTCGGTGAGATGACCATCATGCTGCATGATGTTCACTATATTCTGGGTGTGCCCGTGGAAGGACATTTGATTACTGGTGATCCGACCTTTGAGGCGTTGCAGGTAGCCTGTATGCAGCAGTTGTGCGTTGGTGTGTCGGTCATGAACAGTCAGCACTGACAACGTGGGGGAGTTTTGACGGAGTCCGTCTTCAATTTGTGCGGGGCCAATCGGGCGGTTGAAACCCAGGCGATAGGATGGGTTTGGACCATGTTAGGTACCACCTTGTTTGTGGATAAGAGTGGGAACCGAATTAGACCGGCACCACTACACGAGTTGATTACTGAGGGGCTTCCTGAAGTCCCCAAATATTCATGGGGAGCTGCTACATTGGCTTATCTCTATCGTCAGTTAGGTGTGGCGAGTAGAGGAGATTGTCAGGGTTTGTCTGGTTGCTTGACCTTACTGCAAGCATGGATATACGAGTACTTCCCTTGTTTCCGCCCCCCGAGAGCTCGTTCTCAGGCAAATCGACCCCGAGCATGCATCTAGAGTGTCGGAGTGCTCGATAGATCGGAGGGCCGGCTAAGCACATTACGTCAGCGTCTTGACGAGATGAAAACATCTGATGTAAGTTATACTGTTTTTTTTTTCTATAATTATATAGGTCAATAAAAACTGTTATTTAATCCACTAATTTCCTTGTGTTCGTAATTCTATATGTACGCAGGTGATGTGGTTGCCTTACGGGAGGACTCCGGGTGTTGTTATGCCAAGGACAGCCTATAGCGGGTTTATTCAGTATCGTGATGTGATTGAGCCATACAAACCATCACGAGTGCTACGACAGCTCGGGTACGTGCAGACCATCCCTCCCCCTATACTGATTCCGACTAAGGTAGTTCGGGTCTGGTCATCAAAGTTGTACAAGGTGGAGTGGCCTCACACCTTTCCCAAGTCTAAGTGGGGGAGCTTCCCCATGGAAAATATGATTTACTTGAATCATTACGATGAGTGTGAAGATGATCCTGCCGCATGTGTACCGGAGTACATGGACTGGTATACTAGCCACTCGCATCCTCTTCAGCTGAGCGACGGTGGGGCATCTGCAGCTATGCCTCTACGCTCGAACGGTGAATATGTAAGTTTTTTTTCTAAATTTTTAGGGTTAAGCAAATAAAAGATATTTTAATTTTCTTATAATAATTTTTTATTTATTAATTTGTAGTGGGTTAGCCGCTCAGTTGCTGGTTGGAAGGCAGCGATCCGCGAGCTTAATTCTTTAAATCCACGGTTAGCAGAGGACCATGAGGTGGTTTTAAATGAATTCTTATCGGAGTGGTGTTTGGCCGATTGATTTGTATTTTAAACATTTAGAACTTATGTAATTTGAACCTGTATCGAATTAATTTGAAACTAAGCTGTGTCGAATCGGAAATATTTTCTTTTTATTTAATTGCATCTTATTTCTCTATTTACAACTTGATATATTGTTCTTTTTGTTTATGTCTAAAAAAAAACTTGAAATCTTTAATAGAGCTTGAGCTCCTTAAGAAATATTGTTTAAAAAAAATAAAAATTTTGAAGATAAAGATAGTATTATTTATTATCATAAAACCAATTTATTCCCCAAAATTGCACCAAAATGAAGGTATGAATTATAATGATGTAAAGTTAGTATTATTTATTATCTTACAAAAATCATAAAACCCCCTTTTAAAAAGATGAAAAATTGCACCAAAATGAAATTGAAAAAAAAAAAACTGTTTTCTTAACAAGTGGGGGCCCGGTTGGGGTTCAATTGGGATCCCACTTGACCCCAACCCGGGACCCAATTGACCCCCAATCGGGACCCCGATTTTTGGTTATTATGGTTTTTTTTTGTTTTTTAAAGATGAATTATGGTTTTGTAAGATAATAAAAATTTGAAGGAGTACGAATCTTTGTTAATTTTTTCCTTTTTTTTCTACTCAATAATAGTGACAAAATATGAGAAAGGGAAGAATCCGGATATGCAAAAAATGTAAAGTGTGCACTTGCAGGATACTATTTAGTACATCAAAATACTACTGAAATACAATTGCAAATACATTTGCACGTGTCTGCCATTGTCCTAGCCTAGTCTCATATCTTGTATGCCAACCGTCAACAGAACGTTTATGGTGGATAAAGCACGAACGATGTATAGGAGGTACAGGAAAATTACCCACTAAATCTATACGAATATAGTGAGCAATTGTGCCTAAGTGGACAATATAGATCTCCCTACTCGGTCGTGATTCCCTAGAGGGTGCACGCAAAAGCAAAACAGTACAACAATTTATTAAAGAATTATTTTGCGTGTATGCAAAATAAAAGACTGCTGCATTAAAAAATGTAGCAATTGGGAACAAGTCACAATGTACTGCCATCCAGTGCTCCGGAGTACACGGACCTCCATCCCATTGAATACGTCGGATTGCTGCATCGACTCCACCGGGCTCTGTTAAGTAGATATCGTGGTACATAGCTACGTGTACATAAATCTCATTTGCCACGCACTCTCTTACCATCGGCCAATCATGTTGAGACGGGAAAACGAAGGAGGCTACAACACGGAATCCATAGTTGCCATCCCGTTCCACATCAAGGTATCCTCGAATGAAAGACAAAATGATCTCCGGGATTCGATTACAGTAGTGGTATTTGTTGATGTCAGTCCCACTTCGGCCTGTAACAATAATGTTAAACAGGCGATGATTCAAAAGTTGCCTAAACATGAAAAAAAAAATTACAAAGCAGTAAAGTTATTTATACCATTTGGAGAGCAATAATTATGGACGGATGAGGAAGAACTACGCCCACGACCAGTTGAAGGATTACGGCCAGAACTAGACCGACCACGGCCACGACCCCTCTCACTGTACTCCCACGCACTCGGATCACGTCTGGTCGATGTACTGCCCCTCGGTCGACCTCTAACTCTCGTGTTCACCTCCGGTTCAAGGTAATTGGCTTCATCCGGGTTAAGATGGTTGTGGATCATAGAAGAAATGTTGCGAATTGTAGCAGCATCTCTTTCTATTATTTCATCAAAAAGTGTCCTCAAATACTGGCGCTGCTCCGACACTTTATCATCTCCGAGAAAATCCTCAGCTTCCTCAACTTGATCACCTATATCAAGTGTTCTCCAAAATATGTTAATGCGATTAAGACGTACATTAGTCTTAGTATCCATGGCATTTTGAAGCTCACAAGCACAAGGAATGTCATGCGTTCTCCTCAACACACAACCGCAACGATCATTCACTTCATAGCTCAAATCTCTCATCCGTTGTAGCTCAATATGAAGCAATTCCAAACAGTGATGTGAAACTTTAAGTGTCAGATAGCAAAATGGAAAGCTTGAATACCGGGGACCAACTTTTTTCCTCGACTCTTCAATTGACTTCCTGATAATGAAACATAAAGAGTTTTTATAAAATAACCCTAAACAATAATAACACCAAACCCAGTAAAAAATTGTAACATATGAACCTGATCTCAACAAGTTGAGCATTTATTGCTGTGTCCACCTGCTTCCACACTGTATCCAAACCTCCAGTGGACGAGTTCAGCCATTGCTTTAACATAGAGTGTGCACTCTCCACTCTACATGTAGTAGTGTTGCCCAAGTGGCGCACCTTGTTCGTCCACGCGTGAACGAACTTCTCCTTGTGCACTAACCATGTATCCTGAACATAAGATACCACCTGCGGGAATAATAAATGCATAGAACAATATAAATAAATAACCATATCAATAATCCTAAACATTACACACAAATGCTATGACTAATTATAAATAATACCACCTGGGAATTGTAATCCCACTGATCTCTCATTAATTCGACCATGTTGTTGTATTCCATTTTAGTTGGGGCTTCCAAGATCTGTCTAAAGATGCCGTACTTGAATGCATCTGCGATCTCCTTGTTTTTTCCACAAATTTTGTAGACTTTATCCCCAACATCCTTGTTGATGTGCCACGTGCAAAGCAAGTGGGGAGTTTGTGGAAAAAACTCCATAATCGGTCTTATCAGGCCCAACTCCCGGTCAGTCACAATCACCGTTGGATGCACATTAGGACCAATCAAATGCCTCAACCTCTGCATGACCCAACGATAACTCTCCTGGCTCTCATCCTTGATAATAACATATGCTATCATGAAGTTCTTGTTAGTTGGAGTCATCCCTGTTATTTCAAAAAAAGGCATCTTGTATTTGTTGGTTTTGTAGGTTGTATCCATGCCAATGAACCAGGGGAAGTTTCACAATAAAGCGAGAGATGCAGGATGTGACATAAACAAATGGGTCAACCTGTTGGTTTCCTCGTCAGCAACTGTCTCATAAACATATTTGCTCGCCCTCACTTGCTTAAACAACTCTTCAATAACATCTCTACCTTCTAATTGCTCCACCCGGATTGTATTTCTATAGTTGTACACCTGTTTTCTAGTAACGTAGTCATATGGCACATTTTTCAGAATAGTCGCGTGAACAGCAGCCGGCGCTGATAGAGCCATGTCTTGCACAATTTTTTTTGATTCGGTACTAAGTCCACTCATCTGTCGATGCCCCTGCGGATAAATAGCCAAAGCATGATTGTGCATACCCTTTATACCAGGATATGCTACAACTATCCACCTATTACTGTAACGCGATGCTTTGACCGCAACTCGGAAAGGGCATTTGCAGGCTTTGGTTTTTGTATTCTTTCGAACAGCAGTATCCAAATCCCTCAACTCTCCCCTGTACCGTTCACCACGGTCACATCTCAATATCTTCCTCCTACCGCCCTCTTTGTGAGAAGAAATTATTACCCCGAAATGATTTATAATTGCAATATCTTTGCACCATTTAATTGCATCAAAATCGGTCGCAAAAGTTTCGTCAGTCTCAAAGAATGGACTATAATCAATTCCATCCCCTCCAAAATCTTCCAACTCAACCTGTAAAAATTAATTACCAAAAATTACTTTAAAAAATAATAATAATAATAATTTATGCAGTGTCGTCCCACCAGGGTGGTTTACACCCGTCTGGAGCCGTCCCAGTTGAACGGCTAGCCGCGGTGCAAACCGCCCTGGTAGGACGGCACCACATGGTGAAGCCGCCCTACTAGGGCGGCTTGCAACGGATCAACCGCCCAGCTAGGACGGCTTCACCTTGTGTGGCCACCCCTTGAGGGCGGTTTTAGATGGTCAAACCGTCCTATGAGGACGGCTTCACCATTTGAAGCCGCATCACCAAGGCGGTTTGAACCGTGGCGAGCCTCCCTCCTGGGGCGGCATCGTCATGTCATCCCCAAATCACCAATTTGCTTACCTCGTCTTCAAAATTCGGCACGTAAGTGTCCATTTCGAGAGTCTTGGGACTATTCTATGTTCGTGATAGCTTGAGGATTTCAGAGAATGTAAAAAGTTTGAAAATGGACTAAAGGGCGAAAGGGTAAAAAATAGGGCGGTGAATAGCAATTATGGGGCGGTATTTAGCAACCCCCTTTACATATAGAACAAACGGCTTAAGGATTTATTGACTAAAGGTTCAAATAAGGGCCCCAACTTTGTACATAAGCTCAATAAGGGCTTCAAAACACAATTTCAACAAATTACAAGACATACTAAGTAAATTTTTACAAATTAAGTTCTCCTTAGATAAAAATCAATGCTTGTCATTTTTACACATCAATTTTGATATAAAAATGATGTTATAATATTAATTAAAATCAAAACATTTTAATCCAAATAAATTCAATAAACGTAATATGATATATGATTTTTCCGTGCTTTTTAATTTATATACATCTCACTCACTAGTATTAATTAACATATTGCAAAAAATGTCATAATTTACTAAATATGTATTTTAATTTATTTAAATTATATTTTAGAGCCCTTATTTGAATTTATTTGCAAAGTTGGGGCACTTATTTGAGCATTTAATCGGATTTATTTGGCCCCTCAACTTATATACTCAACTTATATAAAAAAAAAGGGCCAAGACTCTTATCTTTAATTTTCACCAATGTCACGAACACCCAATTTTGACCAAATTGACTTTTTTTAAACGACACGATAGACTAACGGTTTGTTACATCAGCTGATGTCATCAGGCCACATGACAAAAAAAATTCCACATGGCAAAATTATTATTTTCTCTTTCTTTGTGCCAAAAATTTTTTTTATACAAAATTAGTCAAACCATTTGGCCGGGCTTGGGGATCTTATAATTCAAAATGATTTTTTTATATAAAAAGTTAATTTTTCCACATGGCCTGCTGACGTCAACAAATTTAATTAGCGACAGTTAGTCTGCCGTCTCAAAAAGGGCATATTTGTTTAAAATTGAGAGTTCGAAAATGAAATTTGCCAAAATTAAACTTGAGGGACTTACTTAACCCTTTTCTATAAATTCGGGGCCCAAATAGATCACTGAGCCTAGAACAAACTAAAGTTATTGTTGTTTTTTTTTTGGGAAAATTTCAAAAAAGGTACTCTACCAAGAATATTTATTAATTGATCTAAAGAAAATAAAGAATTATCATTTGATAAATCATATTTAACAAAATTAATAAGAAGGAAATTGTAATTGCGTTTTTAACCTTTGTAAATTATTAGCGATAACTAACTTTCTTTCACTCCCACCGTCTCACGATCAAATTATTTATTAGAAATAAAGAGAAAATTTAGTTATAACATGGAGAAACTCAAAATAACAAATTCTTTATAACTGGAGAAAGGGGAGTAGATTACTGCAGATCTATATATACAAGGCAGGAGGAGATATAGGTTCTCTCGGGTAATATTAATATACTTGAAATTCAACTTTTCAAACCGGTATTGATATGGCTTTGGTGTAGAACCTTGTTTTGCATCTGGTGAAGGTTTTATTTTATTTTTTCTTTTGCAATTTGCATCAACTGAAGGTTCAACCAACGATTGTTGAGAGGGAAGTTATGATTAGGAGAATACACTTTCTGATTGTTCCAACTATTCGATTTGGCATCACATATAAAAAAAAAGTTATAGTTATTCAACAAAAAAATGAAGTTATAGGAGTGCTAATATTCACAAAGGTTAAAAATGTAATTACAATTTCCTTCTTATTAATTTTGTTAAGTAATATTTACCAAATAATAATTCTTTATTTTCATTAGATCAATTGATAAATATTCTTGATAGAGTATCCCTTTTTTAAATTTTCCTTTTTTTTTTTGCCAAAAACTAATGTTATGGTTTAATATTGTTCATTTTAACCCTTAACTGTACACGTCAGTGGAATATATACTCTATTCTTTAATTAATTATGCCTTTATTATTTAAAATTATCACTTAAAATGACACATATCAACCCTTTTAACTATGTTAATGTTGTCTGTTAAATTCCATCTTCAATTTAGTATAAATTTTTCATATATATATATATATATATATAATTATAATATATACAACTAGTTTTGAATTTGAACTATGACTTCTCCATTTTCACGTGGCAGTTGATGCTTAATAGAGACCTCTGTAAAACTCCTACCACTTCTTGGAGATAATAGGATATTGGAGGGCGTTTTGAGGTCTTGGTTTATTTTCATATTCTTGTCAAAAAAAAATAATAAAAAAAAAGAGAAAGGGATAGAGACATTCATGGAATGGAATATTATTAAAGTTGTCGAAAATTACCTTTTGGAGTTTGGAGTAAATACCAAACGCAAAATATATATGCACGTTTTTTTTCTTTACAGTTTCCCAAAATTAGAGGTGATATTAAAGCCCATATAACTATTACCTAAATTAAAGTACTTAATTTAAATTAAATTTCCTTTAACTAAGGTAAGGAATTGATCACTTGCATATTGAGGCGCCTACGACTCAATGGTAAGTGTATGCTCCTTGAAACCATTATGTGTGGTTTGTCTCACCTTACATGTGGGTTTTGTACTTCTTTGTGAGTCTTGTTAGTCTGTATAACTTCATATCAAGATGATAGTTTGTCTTTATAAATTCTTATTATCAAGGGTGGAGCCTATATATATTCAGTGGGGTCAGCTGACCCACTGAAATTTTAGAACTCCTTTTATATGGAGTATAAATTAATTATAGGCAAAATTTGATTTTGACCCCACTGAATAAATTGTTAAGGGAGGTCATAATATGGGGCAAAAGTTAAATAGTTAAATAGTTAAATCCTAAAGCCCATCAGTACCAAAAATAAAATCCTAAAGCCCACAAAACCCACATGGTCCACATGCAAAATACTTAAATCAACTTGTCCTTCGCAAAAAATTCTACCGGACTAGTAGAATTACAATTAGAAATGGGACCACTTGGCTTCAACTTCTTAAGGACTTGTATTAATATTCATTCTATTGAGATAAAAGAAAAAGGAAAAAAAAAACAAGAAGAAGAAGAACAGACTCAAGTACTCAACAGAGGGGAAAAAGATACACCATAACATTTTATTTCATTTTCTTAGGAAAAATAGAGAGTTAAAAATACAAGTCCAAAATACTGTATTTAATAGTTTCTTGATTTAAATTGTGGATTCTTTTTGTGTGGTCTTCTACAACAAAAGGGGCATTCAAACTTGAACAAGGAAGAAACATTTGAGGTAATTCATAATTTTACAATTTTTAATTATTTAGAAAATTTCTTTAAAATTGATGAGTTTCTTGAATGATAACTATGTTGTATTGATGTTAGATTTATTTTATTATTATTAGTGACATGCTTATAATTTTGTTTGTGTTAGATTTATATTATTTATAATGGGTAATATGTCAAATATGGTTAAATGTTTGTTTTAGATGAATTGATTATTTTTTGTAGGAATTTTAATCTAATTTCATAACTTTTTAAGTAAAATATTTGTTTTATTTTAATCTAGATAATTGTAAATAGTAATTTTATGTTAGATGTTAACTTTTGACCATATATTATGATAATATATTATGTATAATAATTTTTATATTGTGATCTTTTACATATAGGTAATGTTATATAATTGACCCCACTGAACTAAATTTCTGGCTCCGCCACTGCTTATTACAATGTTTGACTTAAAGATATATATATTTGATTGTAATAAGATTTCCTAATATTATATATACTCCTAAAAAAGGGAATTGATTATTCTCAAAAAAAAGGGAATTGATTGCTTTCCAGGGCTGTAATCGGGTCGAGTCGAGCCGGGCAATGAGATACCCGAGCTCGAGCTCGACACAATATTAGTAGCTCGATACCCAGTTCGAGCTCGACCGAGCTCTATTTTTGGAGCTCGAGCTTGGCTTGAGACGGGTATCGAGCTACCCGACCTCGACCCGAAAAGCTCGATTGGAGCTCGATAATGAATAAAAATTTCCCATTTGATACATTTTAAGCTCGACTGGAGCTCGAAAATTTATTATCCTAAATTTACTGTCAATATAAGCTTATTATCCTAAATTGTAACTGAACTAAATACCAAAATCCCAAACTACACTAACATTCATCAGGTAAAAAGAATTCCTGAAAGTAGCAACAGAAGCTTGTGTCTTAATTGGCCTTTTCCCAGTAATCAATGCCATTTCATTCATAGCCGCTTCCAACCCTTTGGCATTCTGGGCAGCATCGCTAATTGGCAATTCCACAATTCGCCACTATTTTGTCAATTTTTAGAACCTAACTCAGAATCCCCGGTTCAAAAATGTAAGTATAAGAACTAAAATCAACCCCCCCCCCCCCCCCCCCCCAAAAAAAAAGAAAAAGAAAAAGAAAAGAATTAAAAATCATAGTTTTTTTTACCTGATGAATGTTAGTGTAGATAATGCGAAAAAAATAGTGTGGAATAAAGAATAAACATCAAGGAGACAAGGAGCAAAAGAAGCTGGAAAAGGAAAAGGAATAAAATGAGGGAAAAGTAATGAAACAGGCAAACAGCCACCCCATACAGTGCAGTGTTCTTAGATGAAGAGAGGAACCCTCAAAACCAAAGGACTATCTCAAATAACAAAGAAGAAGAAAGAATCTCAATTTCAAATAACATTGGCGAGCAGAAGAAGAAAGAAGAAGAAAGGGGAAGTACCTCAGGTCTCAGAGGAGTTGAAGGTGGGCGTTTACAGGCGGAGGGGCGACGTCGACCATCGATGAGGGATTTGGAAATGGAGGCGGAGGAAGAAGATTGAAAGAGAGAGTCGAGAGTGAAAGAGAGAGGCAGAGAGCTCGAGCAAAAAAAAAAAAAGGAATTAGGGATTAGGACATTAGGTCTTCAATTTAGGGATTTTTAAGTAATGGCATAAATGTAATTCACTAATTCTAAAATTAAAATATAATATATATATATATATATATATAAATCTGCCGAGCTACCCAACGAGCTTCGGGTCAGGTATTGTCGGGCTCGAGCTTGGCTCGATTACCTACTCGAGCTACTCGAGCTCGAACTCGACCCGACAGTGACCAAGTCGAATTCGAATTTTCGTCGAATCGAGCCCGGATAGCTTGCGAGTAGTCTCGTATCACTTACACCCAATCAAGTCTCTACCACAATTGGGATCAAAATCCTCTGCCCCCATTTTTAGTGCCCAATTGTGCCACAACCACCAAATTACGCCACGTGTCCCTAGTATTATACCTTATTTGTTTTCGAGTAATAACAAATAGTAAAAATCCAATTAAAACCAGGTTTAACCCCAAATTAACAACAAATAATTATATATAAGGATTAAGTCCTAAATTTTAATACATTCCTCATGGGGTTTTAGAATGAAAATATAAAATTTAATTTAATCAGGCAAACAAGGAAGACCATTAAAAATTGAAAAAGGACAGGTGTCATTATTTGGTGAATGAGACACAATTGGGCACCAAAAATGAGGACAGAGGATTTTTATCCCTGAAATTGAAGGTAAAATAAAGTTATAATCATTGTTCTTTCCTTTCTCTTACTATATTAAGAAATTGTATGTTTCTTTCAGTAATTGTCACCCAAACTTGAATTAGAGAGTCAAACTATTGCTATTGACGTCTATTTCAATCATATTTTTTCCTTATTCATTAATCCTTCGTCTATAAAAGAAGACACGAAAATATTCCAATGCCACTATACTAATATCTTTTCTTTTCCTCTGCCTCTCTATCTCTGTTACAATATTGTCCAAAACTTGTAGCAAAAAACAATATTGTCCAAAACCCAAAAACCAGAGTCACAGAAATTTTCTGAGCTCCAAACAAACAGATTTCTTCCTCTATTTTTGTGTGACCGAAAGTTAGAAGAGATTAGAGTGATGAATCTATTGGCTTTTATAGTATTAATGTTTTTGTTTGGTAACATTGGAATTTGGCAGCAATTGCATGTGCATGGAAGCAAAGCTTGTGATGTTTACAAAGGGAAATGGGTTTACGATGCTTCTTATCCTCCTTACAGTTCATCTCAATGCCCTTTCCTTATGAAAGAATTCAATTGCCGGAGCAATGGTCGACCAGACAAACTCTATCTCAAGTTTAGATGGCAACCCACTTCTTGCAATTTGCCAAGGTGAATGTTTTAATGCTCCATTCACTATATTCTCCTCTATTTGTTATTTAAGTATTATTTAATTGAAGTTAATGGTCTTAGTGAAAGCTTTAATGATTTCAGTTTCAACTTGATCAGACCTAAATATACTAACTTTATTATATGCATGTTTGGTTAATTAATTTTGAGATGGAATTTTGCAACCAATAATATTTTCTTATTATATGTCTGAAAATTTTATTTTATATAAATATACACTACAGTACAATATGGATTTATTAAAGCCTAATAAAAAATTGATGGTGAATTATAAGCAGGTTCAATGGCGGAGACTTCTTACGAAGATTCAGAGGGAAGCGAATCATGTTTGTTGGTGACTCACTCAGCTCAAATCAATGGCAATCCCTCACATGTTTGCTCTATACATCGGTGCCTCAAGCCAAATATTACACCTTGCAAAGGATTGGAGGCCTCTCCACTCTCACTTTCAGAGTAATAGTACTAATTAAAGTTTTTTCCCCTCTTTTTAATGTTTGAACATCACAAATTTTTATTAATCTAGAGTTTAATTGCTGATTTTGGTATATCTTTTTAGGCTTATGGAGTTTCAATCATGTTCTCTCCCAATGCATATCTGGTTGATATTGTTCGAGAAAAGCAAGGGCGAGTTCTAAAACTTGACTCGATTGGAAGTGGACAGCTTTGGAAAGATGCCGATGTCTTAATCTTTGATACTTGGCATTGGTGGCTTCACACCGGAAGAAAACAACCGTGAGTTTATTCACCAATAATAACCCTTTTCAATTCCTCAATACTATTTACTTAGAAAATTGGTATATTGTATTTTTGGCCCTAGAACTTGGCGCAAAGTGTCATATATAATCTCTCAAACTTTATTTTCAGCCAAATGAGCCCTCGGATTTAGTAGTTTTGGTCAAATTACTTCTTTTCTTACTAGAACTTAACGAAACTTTTATAATTGCTGATATGGCATGCCACATGGTAATTTCATGTAAGTCCCACTTCTATCTTAAATTTCAAATTGGTATGTCACATCATCGATCAAATTAAGTTGAATGGGTCCCTTTGCCACATGACATGCTACGTCGTTGACCTAACTCAGTTAAATGAGTCTCATTATCACCACACCAATGACTCCATCAGCTCGCTCCGATTCGAAAAGTGATGACCTGACCAAATCTGTCGAATTCAAAACTTTTTATTTGGTTGAAAATAAAGTTTGAAAGTTTCTATGACACTTTGCACCCAAGTTCGAGTGTCAAAAATTACAATAAGCTCTTCCTAATTATTAAGGAGAAATATAGATGTATAATTTTGGGTATATATATACACACACAAAAAATTAATGTTGCAGATGGGATTATGTCGAGGATGCTAAGATAACTCGCAAAGATATGAACCGAATGGTTGCCTATGAGAAAGCACTGATGACATGGTCGAGATGGGTGAACTTGAATGTCAATCCTGCTAAAACCAAGGTGTTCTTCCAAGGGGTCTCTCCTGATCATATGGAGTAAGTTTTATAATTCATAAATGATCAATTAGTAATTTTCCATGATCAATTAGTAATTTTTCATGAAATACAATTGACTTGGGTATAAATTTTTTACCAAAGACTTTGCAGATTTATGTCAAGGTTATTTTGGATGAAAACGGGCCAAAATTGTTTATTATATCAATTAATTAAAATTAATACTATATAAGGTGTATTAAGATAATTTTTACTTTACCTCAAAAAAAAAGATAATTTTTACTATAGTTAATTTATCATAATCATATTATTTTCCCAAATAGACTTGATTTGTTACCCTCTACAAAAATTCAGACTTTCTCTATTTCATTTCAATTCAAAAGTTTAACCTCAAAAATCTAATATATTGTGAAAGACTTTTTTTTTTTTTGGAAAGATTTAGATATAAATTAGATTTTTAAC
This sequence comes from Corchorus capsularis, assembly GCA_001974805.1. Taxonomy (NCBI): domain Eukaryota; kingdom Viridiplantae; phylum Streptophyta; class Magnoliopsida; order Malvales; family Malvaceae; genus Corchorus; species Corchorus capsularis. The sequence continues at coordinate 32,186 of AWWV01013439.1, read as the reverse complement.
CTTCTTTGATATTTAAAGGTCAGAATCTATATATTTTTTTCATGTAATTTGGGCATATGATCATTAGGCCTTTTATATTGACTTGTTGGGTCTATAAATTTTCTTGCATGTAATAGCTCGAGGGATTGGTCTGATTCAACAGCAAAGACATGCAGAGGGGAAACCAAGCCCATGTTAAGCGGGGAATACCGAGGAGGACAACATCCAGCCCAAGTTGTTTTAGAGAAAGTGTTACGAAGTGTGACAAAGCCAGTTCATTTGCTCGACATAACAAGCTTGTCCCAACTAAGAAAGGACGGCCACCCTTCTGCCTTCGGCTACGGCGGCCGCCGCGGCACCGATTGTACACATTGGTGTCTTCCGGGCGTTCCTGATACTTGGAACCAATTGTTGTACACGGCTCTCATCCAAAGTTGAAAGGGTCCACTTTGTAATTTATTTACATGATATATAAAAAAGAAACTAATATGGTTTTGTGTAGTCTATTTTAGTCCCTATCACAAAAGAAAAGATAAATTAGCCCTTGTCTCTTATTTGGGCTAATTTGATAATTTTTTTTTTACCAGGGCTAATTTGATAATTGAATTTTGATTTTTAGACAATTTAATTTGAATTTCATGGAATTTGGGCAAATTTAGTGTTAGGCCACTTGACCAAATTCTGTCTAATTTAAGTTAAATTGTCTGAAAATTCAAAATTTGAGAATAAATTGTATAAATGTCAATATTCAATAGTGAAATTGTCCCGAATAAAAGACGAGCCATCAATTTATCTTTTTTTATAGTTTTTTTATCCATTTATCTATTTTTGATAGTTAAGGAGCTAAAATGGATATTTAACCATCGATACTAATACTATACATGAATTTGAGGGTATTAATCACATTATCACATATATAGTATATGCCCTCTTTTAATTTTATTTTTTGGTTTTCTTTATTCCTACATATTTTTGGGTCTATGGAAAAGAATGTAACGTGCATGTCAACGTCAAGTTATCAATATTACTTTTTATATATAAGAAGTTTCCTAGGTTGAGTAAACGATTGAAGTAGCCAAGTAAGCATGAAGAAATTCACGACAGAAGGGATTAGGTTAGCTAATTATGCTATTATTATGCAAATATTAAAATACCTAGTGACCAAATTTTGACGTTTCATAGATATATATATTATAAAAAAGATTCTCTTAAAGCTTTATATTGGATTGAATAAATTAAGAAAACTTGATTATGAAGATGTTGATCATGATGCATATATGTGTATATCAGTATATGAATGATCAGATTGATTTCTTTGGTTAATTATTCTTTTAATCGTCGGAAGTACAAGTAATGGAATTGATGACTTAGTTGACGGGAGTACTCTACTTGAGTTTTAAGGTATGAATATGAGAAATATTTTGCATGCATGATTCTCTCTTTCCCAAATTTGCTAAATCTTTTCTGTTTTTGTTTTCGATTCACTCCACACTAGAAAGAATGTCAACTACAGAAAATTATTATTTTTTGCCTTTCCCAAACCCACCACACATCTATAAAAAAAAGTTGCATAACATTTCAATTTTCAATTCCATTTCCCCCCATATATAGAGCTTTCTTCTTCTTTCTCTCTGGTTCCATTGCTATTTGCTATTAGTTTTTCAACACCCAAATCCCCCAATTCTCCTCTCCACTCTTCCTCTAAATTTCTTTTCTTTGATCAGAAGGGTGAGAAGAAATTAAAGTTTTTGATGGGTCTATTTGTTTTTGTAGTAGCAATAATATTTTTGTTTGGTGATATTGGGATTTTGAAGCAAGTGGTTGGAGGAAAATCATGTGATGTTTACAAAGGAAGATGGGTTTTTGATGCTTCTTATCCTCTTTATAATGCAAGTTATTGCCCATTCCTATTGCAAGAATTCAATTGCCAAGCCAATGGTCGACCCGACCACCTCTATCTCCACTATAGATGGCAACCCACTTCATGCAACTTGCCAAGGTTTTTATCTTCAATTTTTTCCTACTTTTTCTTCTTCCCCCTTTAAGAAATTATTGACGTATTAAACCAATTTTAGATTTTAATTTATCACCGATTATATTAATTAATCTAAGTCAATAGCATGTGTTTCTTCATATATATGTTAGAGATTTAAAATATATATATATTTTACACGTGGGTCTAATCTAGTTAGTTTAGTAGTAATACATATTATTTTGCCGCCATTTGAAGGAATTTGGACTTTAAGTTCATTTCAATTCTAAAATATATATACTTTGCAGGTTCAATGGCAGAGACTTTTTACGAAGATTTAGAGGGAAGCGCATGTTGTTTGTTGGTGACTCACTCGGCTTAAACCAATGGCAATCCCTCGCATGTTTGCTCCATAGATCTCTTCCTCGTGTCAAATACACTACGCAAAGGATTCAAGGCCTCTCCACCTTCAACTTCCCTGTAATTTAACTTCTTTTTTTTTTTCAAATAATTAAACTTATTTATGCCTTTTAGTTAGATCATTATATAAAATTAGCTTATTAATTTTTTTTATCCCCTGAACAATAAGAACATTTTGCTCCATAATTAAACTTTTTAAATTAGGACAATTTATCTGTGATGTATGATAAATTATCCTAAGTTTTGAAAGTTCATATAACAATTGTCTCGATTATAGTTTAGGACAAACTGTTCTTAACCTCATCATAGTTTAAGAGAAAAAATAAAGGCTAATAAGCTATATAAAATTATATGTTTGAAAACTATAAATGATGATTGTAAAGTACTTTTGCTGATTTGACACTCTTTGCAGGCATATGGGGTTTCAATTATGTTCTTACGCAATGCATTTCTAGTTGATATTGTCAACGAAAAAAATGGACGAATTCTGAAACTCAACTCAATTGGGAGTGGACAACTTTGGAAATCAGTTGATGTCGTCATCTTTAACACTTGGCATTGGTGGCTTCTCACTGATAGAAAACAGCCGTGAGTTGATTTCTCAACTAATTAACCCCTTTTTCTTTCCCTTCCATTACATTACATTACATAAAACTTACATAAAATGAGAGTTCTGGTAATTAAGAAGCTTAATAATTAATGAAATTATGGGTAATGTTGCAGATGGGATTATGTTCAAGATGGTAATATAACTCGCAAAGACATGAATCGCATGGTTGCCTATGAGAAAGCATTGAGGACATGGGCAAAATGGGTCAACACCAATATTGATCCTGCTAAAACCAAAGTGTTCTTCCAAGCCGTATCCCCTGATCATGTGGAGTAAGTTACTAGTAATAATTTTTTTTTACCGCATGCAGTATTCAGAATTTTGTTCTGACTAATCTGGATCTAACTACTAATAATGTCTTTTCTACAATTTAACAAATACACTTTCGAAAGGATCGAATTTATTTAAATCACATTTTTGCTACATTAGTGGAAAACTGGAAATCACATTAATTAATCATCATTAAATCCTCGTATTTTTAATCATCTATTTTGGGCATAGGAAGTTGGGCCTTATATTTATTTGACTTGGACCCTACTTCTTGTTGTGTTAGTTCGAGGGAATGGGCTGATCCAACAGCAAAGACTTGCAAAGGAGAAACGAACCCAATGTTAAGCGTGGACTACCCTGGAGGTCCACCTACACCTCAAGTTATTTTAGACAAAGTGTTGCGAACTGTGACAAAGCCGGTTCATTTGCTCAACATTACAAGATTGTCTCAACTAAGAAAGGACGGCCACCCTTCAGCCTTTGGCTACGGTGGCCGCCGTGGCAATGATTGTACCCATTGGTGTCTTCCTGGAGTTCCTGATATATGGAACCAACTTCTTTACACAGCTCTCCTCCAAAGTTAATGGGATTGCCAGCGACCAGTTGCTTGTTAATCTTAATTTATACTTATTACTATAGAATAAAAATAAAGTTGCTTCAACATATATGTAGACATGATTGCACCATGAGAGCTTAATTAATAATGAATATCAGTATATGTGTACATATGCATATGATCAGAAGAGACAATAAACATACATGTACATAACAGTCATGTGACTTGTTGATAGAATGTTTGAATTCTTAATATAAATTGTCAGAATCTAAACTTAATCTAAACTTAGATAACTTCCATTGATAAAATAAGATACCATAATATAATGGTGAACACTTGCTAGGGCTTCTCTACAAAGTGACTTAGATAGTGGCCAAAGAAATCATTAACTTTATGTAATCTTTGCAAAACCGCAAGCCACCTCACAAAAATTAAGCAAATAGATAACTAGTGATAATCACGTTGATAATCATGTACTCATGACTAAGCACTTCATGATTTGGCTCCAACTTCACAAAATTACTTAAAAAACAAGCTTCCTAATTATTTTATTCCATGGGATATCCATGCAGTCTCATTGCAATCTCATTCTCCATGAAAGTTTGGCCACAAAAGTTAATGGTATATAATTTTGCTCCTTGACTATACCTTTCTCTCTTTATATATAAGAATAAAGAAACGAAAGGGGCAAATTAAGCATTTGCTTTGCGAGCTTTCGCTTTTGCAAGCTTACAACTTGTTGGTGAGAAAGGGAATCTCTAATCTTGTTTGCGTGGCGTCTAAAGACTAAAGCGCAAAGCTACAACTTTTGCAATAACTTTGCAAAGGCATTAGATCATAGTCGGTTCATGGGCACAGCATGGCTTGATATAAATGAATAGAGGTGCACTTATCAACTTCTTGAAAAGAAAGTGGAGATATGAAACAATAACAAATATTGAATGCATGGGTTTGATTGGGAGTTTGATCTATTAATATACCTTTCTCTTGGAATTTTTGGATACCCCCAAATACACACCGAATTGGTTGATATACTCCTTCCATTCCTATCTCCATTCCTATCTACTTAGGTAGAGCATGGGTAGGTTTCGGTCGGTGCGGTTTGGAAATTTTCAATACCGACTGTAAACCGACAGTGAGAATTCCATCACCGAGCACCGAACGACAGACATCGGAACCGCATGCCACCGACCGACGTCGGCTCGGTCAGTTATGATCGGTTGTCGGTTAAAGCTAACTCTGCCATGGAAGTAGAAAATGAAGCACAAAAACAGCAAATAGATGGTGCTAAAACATCAATTCAGCTAACCATAACGTAGAGCAAATAAAAGCAGAAAACAACATAATCACTACATGAGAAAACAAATACCCAATGCAGTGCAGAAAGCCAAGCCAAGAAAAAAAAAATTGCGAAAAAGTAAAAACCCAATTAACATAGAGAGTTTTCGGTGACCCAATTTGCTATATTATGTAAAAGAGCTCTCTCTACTTGTTGAAGACGATTTCTAACTGAACAAAACAATCCACAGAAGCAAGCAGAGCTGCAGAAAGTTTCTTCCTTCTCTGCTATGTCGGTTTGGGGAAATTGGGGATTTGGATTCCATAAGCAATAGAAAAAAAAGTGAGTGAAGAAGTAAATGAATAAATCAGTAATTTACATTAAATAGAAGATTGAATTAAAGGGAATTAACATGCCTTTGCTACGTTTAGGGTTGAAGAAATCGATTTACAAATTAGGAACTAGGGTTTCAGAATTTCAACCCATCAATTGAAGAGAACACGAAGAGAAAGAGGAAAATCCGAAAATGGAACTATATCAAGAGATGTTGTCTTCTTCAAGAAAAATTTTGGGGAAAATGGAAATTAGGGTTCGTACAATTTTGGGTTTAAAAAGAAGCGGAAACTGCGATTTTTGGGGGGAAACTGGATTTTGATGGACCAAGACTACATTTCGAACAAATTTTGATCGAAGCTTGGTCTCAATCTTGAATTTCAGACTGAAATCAGAAAGAGAGGAAGAAGCGAATTGGACTGGAGAAAGAGATGAGAGAAAGAAATCGAGAGTGAGGAGAGAAAGAAAACTGACGGAAATATAAAGTATATATATATCAGATTAAGTTTAACGGAAAATATTATATTATAATATTAATATTATTAATAATAATATATATTGTAAAGGTCGGTCGGTTCTCAGTCGGTTTTTAATCAAATATTTTTCAAGCTGAGAGCCGAGTCGACATTAGTCTTTTATTGGTCGGTTTAAAACCGAGCCGTAAAAGAGCAATATAAGCCGAGCCGCCGACTAGTCGGTTCGGTCGGTTTCCGGTGGACTATGCTCTCCCCTATATCTACTTGTTATATTTTGGTCAACCAATCTCTGACTTTGACCCTTTTTTTTTTCTAGAAAATTATAAAGTAAAATCACTTTTTATAATAATACTTGTAAACCTTGCATTATAAAATTTAAATACATAATTTTTGAATTTTTGAATTTTTTTAGTAAATGATGGTTAAAGATAAATGATAGTTGATCAGAATATGATATGTAAATAGGAACAAAGGGAGTACCATTGAAACAATGAAAACATTGAACAATTCATACATTCTACCATGTAGGAGCGATGACATATCTACTGATAAGTGTATATCAACATCAGGGCGTTAATTGATCTAATTAAAAGATTTTATAACCAAAAAATCTATAATTTTTTGCAAACGTGAAGTGTCAAGTATTATCAATTTGGGCCAGAAGTTGTTGAGCATTATTACTTTATTAGATTTGGATCCAAGGCCCATTAGCCACTAAAGACTTAAGCCTCTTATAAGGTATATAAATAACTATTGTATGGCACATTCTCTCTAGATGTCACATTATGCATGCTCTGTTATGTCGCCTAAAGCATTTTAACTAGCTCTTTATATACACAACACAAAGGGATCTTACTAAATAAACTGTCGGAGATGATCCCTTTTGGCCACCCGCGAGTCCCCTTTTCTTATGGTTATCTCTCTTGCAGGCTACTCGAAACTCTCACTATCGATGTTGAGCCACGACACATTTTTTGGCATCAACATTAAGTTTTGATTTTAAAGTTAGATTTAAGAAAGAAAAAAAAATAGAAGTAACATATACTCGTTAATAACTTGTTGGATTAAATTTTGTTCTTTCTTTCTATCCTCTCTCCCCCTTTTATTCTTACTACAAACCGTGTTTAGTTCTAAAAAAAGTATAGGTGCACCGACAACCTTTACCAAGTTCGAACAATTGTTCAGTTGATTCGCAATATTCACCCTAGCCCTGCCACAAGCATATAAATCCTCGGCGCGGAATATAATCCCAAAGTACTCCAAAACCATCTAAAGGTAAAACTAAAGACGAAGTAAATTTCATGATCATTCTGATTTGAGGGTGCTATGTATATGTTCAAGAGAATATATGACGGTTTCAAATTCATTTAATTTGGACCAATTTCATGGAGTTTTCTAGGGCCAAAGCTCTTCCTAGACTACCGACTTCATTATAATAACATGTTTTTGGGGAGTAGAATCTCATTCCAAAACCTTAGTTTTTTTTAACCGAACAAAACAAGATATGTTTCAATTGAATTTCTCAATCATACACAAAAACAGTACAATCACATGAAAGATTCCACGAAATGGGCTGTTACAATGTGTGAACTCTCCAGGGAATGAGGGAATAGAGACAGGTGTCCAGATTTTTGTCAAAATTTAGAGAGAAAGTTTAGGGTCAAGCTCACAAGCACTAACATGGGCAGCACGCAGCAGCAAAATTAATAAAAGCTTTTTGCTTTTTATGTGGTAATCTTATTTGTCCTCATTTCTCAGGTAGAACTTCACATCAATGGCCCCAAACTCTTATCTCTTTCTTTGACAATTTTCATTTTCATTCAACTTTCACTTTCATTTCGACAACTGAACGGCTCTGAGGTATGCAATTGGAATCATAATTCATCTCTAAGCTTACATGCTATGCTAAAGCAAAAAAATCAAACACCCATATCTAAAATTCGATCTTGTTTTCGAATTTCAGACTGCTCAGTCCAAGATATTGTAAATTAATCTTAAAAAGTGTTCCCATTTTTTATATTTGTCTGTTTTGTCTTTACATGTGCAAGAAAACACAGTGAAATCTGGTCTGAAAGTGAAAACTGATTGGAGTTCAATTTCAAAACGAACAAAAACCGACCAGTTAAGGGGTATTTGAGTCATTACATCACAAACATTAAAAAAATCAATTAAACATAGCAATAAATAGGGTGGCCTCTGGCAGATTCTTGAACTTTACTCTCTTTGTGCAGTTGCACACACTAGTTGTTAGTGAGTAGTTCTCACAGTTACCTCTCTCTCAACTTCCCATTCCCACACCTTTCTGTCTCTTTGAAGTTTAAAGTTTGGACTCCTCTTCTTGGACCAAAACCATACCCAAATGAGCAAATGAAAGATTATAGCAAGAGGAGTCCACCAGGGAAAAAAATGGCAGTCCCAGGAGCAGGAATCATGGGATCATCATTATCTGTCTGTGTAATGATGGTGTTGTTGATAATGTTTTCTGGGTGGGTTTTGGTGGCAGAATCGGCAATAGGGGTAAACTGGGGAACAGTGTCATTTCACAAGCTGAAGCCTTCAACTGTGGTGGATCTGTTGAAAGATAACAACATACAAAAAGTTAAGCTTTTTGAAGCTGACCCATTGGTTTTGAGGGCTCTTGTGGGGAGTGGGATTCAGGTCATGGTTGGGATACCAAATGAGATGTTGGCAACCCTTAGTTCTTCCCCTGCTGCTGCTGATTTATGGATTCGCCAGAATGTCTCTGCTTATATGGGCAAAGGTGGTGCTGATATCAGGTAGTTTCATTATAAGATTTGCTTTTGTTTTCTCCTTTTGGATTTGTTGATGGAAAGGTTGCAAAAAATTGAACAAAGTAGCCTTTTTTTCTTTATTTGGTTCTTGATTTTGTTTATCTTTACGTTAGATTCACCTTCACATCAACTACATCTAAAAACACATGAATAAATATAAATGATCCCTTAGATAATTCCATATGTGTTTTGGCTTCTCTGTTTCCAAGCTTTTCTGGTCACCAAACAGATTAGGCACACTATAGATTGTAGAAAGATGTGATTAACCTTTAGGCTAGATCATTTAGACTAGAAATGATTCAAGAAAATGAAATACTAATAAGTTTAAAGTAGTTAAATGGGTTTTATATGACCAAAAAGGGGGGGATAGTAAGTATGTCATCACTTAGAAAGTTGATAACTTGGAAAGATATTTTGCGGTGTGCTTGGTTTTAGGAAATGCAATTGTGTAACTAAAGCTGATGAATGCTTCAAAAAAGTTTCTGGAATGGGCAAGTTTTCTTTTAAGAACTTGGTATTGTTATGTAGGTTAGATATAGAAATCTTGATTTCTTGATCTTAGCAGAGTTTAAATAGGTATAGATTCTTCAGGTAAATTTCTGTTTAACCAATCTACTGTTAGCTGCGTCCTCAGTTTGGATATCTTATAGGCTTATGCAGCAGCATACTGCCTTACAGCCTCGTCAATTAAATACTTTATCCATGATTGAAAGCTTTGAGTTGCTATGCCAGAGTTCATATGCCATTCCCCTTAGCAAGTTGCTTCCACAACTCCTCATAGTATGACCAACACAATATCCTTCATAGTATGGTATATAAAATTTTATCCATCCTTAATAAATTATTTCATTAATTAATGCCATTTTGCTATTTGAATTAGAGTATCTTCTCTGACACTTAGTCGATGTCAAAGTTATTGTGGATTTACATTCAAAATAAATGCTGAGGTTGAAAAACAGGTGCACATAAGCTAAAGTTTTCTTCTACTTCCGGTGAAGGCATTAACAGTTAAATTTCTTATCTGCATAGGCATTTGTCTCAAGAAAGACAAAGAGAAACTAGGGGAGAAGTTCCATTTTCCTTCATTTATTTCTTATTTCCCCCCCTTTATGTTGGTTTCAATGGGGTGGGATATGGATGAATGTAGTTGCACAAATGATCTTTCTGGCAATTGAATGCACCCGTATTATCCCATATATAGTAATCTAGGGAATAATTTCTTTTGCACCAAGGACCATAAAGAGAAAAATGAGCAAGAATACTTTTTCTTGGAAAAATCCTGAATATCTAAACCTCAAGAGAGATTAATGAAACAAAATAACTTCATGTAATGCCAAGTTCTGAATCTTGCGATTCAATAATCTACATTGTTTGGACAGCCTGAGTAAGATTTTTAGACTTTCCCTTCTGATGCATGCATCTCTTGCGTGGGAATCTGCCCGATGCTTATCAAAGCACTGGGTTGTAGGAAAATTGGTGTTACCCATTTTCTGTGAAATTTGTATGTGACAGTCACATTAACTGTTGCACATCTTCTAAAGTTATTTGATTCTTGCTGTGATGACAGGTATATTGCAGTAGGAAATGAACCCTTCCTTACAAGTTATGCAGGTCAATTTCAGTCCTACGTAGTCCCTGCTATGGTCAATTTGCAGCAGTCTTTGGCCAGAGCAAATCTTGCAGGATACATAAAGTTAGTTGTCCCTTGTAATGCTGATGCCTATGAATCCAATGTTCCTTCTCAGGGGGCATTTCGACCGGAACTGACTCAAATTATGACTCAGCTTGTTTCTTTCCTAAACTCAAATGGTTCCCCGTTTGTAGTTAATATTTATCCGTTTCTAAGCCTCTATCAGAACTCAGATTTTCCACAAGATTATGCATTCTTTGAGGGTAGTACACATCCTGTTATAGATGGTGCCAACACTTACTATAATGCTTTTGATGGAAATTTGGACACATTAGTGGCTGCCCTCAGTAAACTTGGGTATGGACAGATGCCCATAGTCATTGGAGAGGTGGGTTGGCCTACGGATGGAGCGATTGCCGCAAATCTCACTGCTGCTAGAGTTTTCAGCCAGGGACTTATTGATCGTGTGGTAGGTGACAAAGGAACTCCTCTTAGGCCAGGTGTTCCACCCATGGATGTATATCTTTTCAGCCTACTTGATGAAGGGGCAAAGAGCACTCTTCCTGGAAGCTTTGAACGGCACTGGGGGATTTTCTCCTTTGATGGCCAGGCCAAATATCCACTAGACCTTGGTTTGGGCAACAAGAAGCTAAAGAATGCCCGGAATGTCGAGTATCTCCCAGCTAGGTGGTGTGTTGCAAACCCATATCGGGATCTATCTGATGTGGCAAATCACATGAAAATTGCCTGTAATGTCGCTGATTGCACTACACTGGAGTATGGGGGATCATGTAATGGCATCGGAGAAAAGGGAAATATTTCATATGCATTCAACAGTTTCTATCAGTTGCAGATGCAAAATGAAAAAAGCTGTAATTTTGATGGACTTGGTATGATCACTTTTCTAGACCCTTCAGTTGGTCAATGTAAGTTTCTTGTTGGTGTCACTGATACCAGTTCAAGTCTTAGACCATATCAAAGGTGGATAATCAGCTGGATTTTCATATTTTTGGCAAGTTTGTGTCTTTAGAATATGAAATAGGATAGCGGTTTCTAGGCGGGTTTTTCAGGGTCCCCTCTTATGAAGCTGATAATGTCAACATAGGAATACTAGTACTAGTTGTTTATATATTCAAATATTGCAGATTCTGCAGATTGATGGTAGTATACTATTGTATGATGAAAGAAAAAGTAGACTCACGCATTTATCTAGTCATTCTCTTATTCTTTATGTAGACTGACATTTCTTGATATAAATATATGGATTGTATTTGTGGGTACCATGCTTATGCATATATTATTATCTCAGCATGAATTTATTGCAGTAGTTCCTTCAAGGCTAAGAGAATGAAGTTGTGTATATTCTATAGAGTTGCTGAACAGAGTGGGAAGAAAAGTTAACTTTTCCCTCCTTCCCCCTTCTCTTTCCTTTTTTTTTTTTTTTCCTCTGAAGAATTTTAGCCTTGTTTTCATGCTTCAAGCCGGTGCTAAAGGATAAATGTACATCTCTGAGCAACCATTTGTTTATATGTAAGAATTGGCTTGTTTACCATTGCACTGATTATTTCCCTTTAACTCTCAAACCTTTTATTGTTGAATTGCAGCAAACAGAAGCTTAGTTAATGTAGGTGTTGAACAACCTTATTGAGGAAAGCAGAAAGAATTGTGAAAACAAACTTCTTTCTAGGAGAATGTCATTCCTAAACCTAACATTAACTACTAACTAGTAATACTTTCAACTGAGAATACATGCTATTGCTATATCAGCAACAACTTATTAGCCAAATTGATGATTATTTGCCTAGCAACAATCATCACCACAACACACTCTCCCACAGTGAATCAGTGGTTTGAAAATGAAGAAGCAGCAGCGACAGCCTGCGAATATGTCATCATAAATAACATTATTACCTTTAAAATATTGCAGAGAAAGCAGTAGCATTGACATTATAAGCAAGCAAATTGACAGACTATACCTTGGGGGTGAACACCTTGTTCAAATGCTTCAGGACGAGAATCGGTAGCTGCATTTGCACATAAAGCAATGAAGGAAACAACTAAAAGCCACATGAGGCAAGTCATAAAAATGGTTTTTCTGCTACCCATCTCTCTTCTTCAGAGCTCTAACTTGCTGGTCAAGTAATTAAGCATGCCAGACTCATCTCTTTTCACCTCTATTTATACTAAAATTATTTAGCATCCCCATTCCTTGAAATTTTTACTTATCCAAAAATGATTGATAGCCTTGTCTTGGCATGGATTTTTGGCTCTTCTTTGCAACTTGTGGTTGCCATTTTTGACCAAGTTTCAGCTCATGCTTTGAAAATCATTTCTTCTATTCAATTACATATACCAGTTTATCCTATTGAGTTGAGACCATCATTGAACGACATTTTGGGCAGCACCCTCCTCAAACCTTACCAATAAATCTCAGGAAATATGGAGTATATTGACTATTTAGAACCACAATACTATATAGATTTTTTTTTTCTTTAAATTTACATTTACGGACCATATATGACTTTACAGAAGAAAACATTTTCCTTTGTCTTGAGTAATCAAGTGTCATGAATACAGCACTATCCAACAAAATGCTTTTGCTCCTAACTCTATATAACATTCAACCAACAAGTGTATAACTATGAGTCTACCAATTTCTGTGGGCATGCTTCCAAAATATTGGTTCTTATCCGTTCATTTTTACAAGCCCCAATCGCACTTGCATGCTTGATTATTGCTTTATTGACCAATGTCAAGAAAACAAGGAAACATCACTTTTGAAATTGCACAAACAACCAATCAAGGATACCATCGCCTAGTGAATCAAGTGGAAGTGGAAGCACCTTGATGCTATTTTAGGTTTCAAATTCGAATCTTGTAAACGAAGAAATATATACTCCCTCCGTCTTGATCAACAAAGCTAAACTTTGACCATTGTTTATAAAAAATATATAAAGCAAAATAATTTTTAAAAATAACACTTAAAAACTTTGAATTACAAACTTTTTAACACATATTTTTTTAAAATTAAATTTTACATATTTTTTTTATAAACAATGGTCAAAGTTTAGTGATAATTGACCAAAAGTGGACATCTAATTAGGGACTGAGGGGGTATATACCTTAGAAGAGTTTCTCGTTTATGTTTGACGTAACTTGATTTTGGATTAATGGAGTTCAATTTGATTACCGAGTATATCAAAGACTTGAAAATAAATGTTAATATGTTAAAGTTGTTAATGTAAAATTTTGTAAAAGATAATTGTTGAGTATAACCCAATAATGGTCCATGTGATATGCATGTAATGCTAACTAGCAAGCAAGTCAAAAGCAATGTAAACACCTAGACAATCGGATTTATCCATAATGGACCAGAAAACGTTAACTAGGCCCCCAAATTTAAGTGAAACAATTTGATGTCGTCCAACACGATAACGTGTTCAGATCTGCGTGCAATTTCGATATGCAATATATTCAGCAGGTATATAATAATTAACGAATATGTATCCTTAAACCCTAACATGAACACACACAAAAACCCTAGCTCTTTCTCCCTTTAGATCCCTCATTAGCTTTCCTCAAATCTCAGTTTCCTAACTTAAGCATCGGGGTGCAAACGTAGATTTCAGGCCTATTGCCCCCTTTGCCTTTGGTTTTTACTTGCAGATTTGGAGTTATGACAGCTAAAGTTGACACCTTTTTTAGACCGATGAGATTGTCAGACGCTACACATAGACTCAGAGATCCAACTCATTATTCATTGTTGGTCTTGGTCTCTTGAAGTAAAAGCATCAACAACAACAATAATAATATTTAAAGGAAATGAATATAATTTGAAATACTTTTTTCTTAAAAAGAAGGCTGATGATGAATTTGGAACAATTAGAGTACACTAAAAGAATACATAAAATTTAGAGGGTGTTTGTTACTTTTCATAGAAAAACTTTCTATGGGTTAATTATAGGGAAAGTGATTCAAGGGAGAGTGTATTTAGGGAAAGTTACAATAAAATTCATAGAGACTAGTTTCTTTTTTACCCTTTCATGGAGACTAATTTCAACAGATTGATTTATTAGCACTTTCCGTGGAAAATAATTTCCCTAGAAAATAAATCTAATTTTATGAGATTTACATTTCCTATGGGGTGAAAAAAAAAATCTCTACCCCTTCCGTGGAAATGTATTTACTCACCTATTAAGGAAATTTAGGACATTCATGAACGGGCATTCATGAACGGATTCAATGAGAAGTGATTCAATGGATTTAAAATGATGGGAATAAGTTTACATGGTTTTTCTGGCCAAAAAAAAGAGTTTACATGTATAAAAGAGTTATTTAAATTCCATGGAAACTACATTGAATGTTATATGAATTTCTTAATATACCCTTAACTATATCTATATCTATCTATACTATATTAAAAAGTACGTTCACCTGTACAACTTTTAAATCGCCTATTATACCCTTATTTGTTAAATATATTTCTAAATTGCCATTGTTTAGGTTTTATAGTTTTAGTCAACTAAAAACTCTATTTTTATTTAATTAAATATAATATTTTTATAACTATTTTATTTTACCATTTTACTATTTTACTCAACTAAAAACTCTATTTTTATATAATTAAAGCTAATATCCTCATAACTAAAATATTTTAACCATTTTACTATTTTACTCAACTAAAAACTCTATTTTTATATAATTAAATCTAATATCCTTATAACTATTATATTTTACCATTTTACTATTTTAATTAAAAAACTTGATATATTAATTTTTTTAAATATATTTTTTGAATGAAATTGTTTAAACTTTTACTATTTTTTTAAAAATAAACTTTTGCAACCGAAAACACCATTTTTATTTAATTGAATTCAATATGTTTATAATTATTTTTTTACTATTTTAATTTTAAAATTTTCAATTAAAATATAAACCAACGAAAGTATTATTATCAAGTTTAAAAGTTAAAATAAGTAGTCTAATCATTAATTATTCATATTTTTTAAAACTAATTAAGTTAAAAATTTATTTAAAATTTAATTATAGTGATTGGAGCATGTTGGTATAATAAGAATTTAAAACTTTTAAAAATGAGAAGAAGAGTAACATACAATTATTTCCTTTGACTTACAAAGTTAGAGATGTCATTCGAGCGGGTTGGACGGGTTTTGGGTTATCGTCACTTGGGTTTAGGTTAAATGAGTTAGGTAATTTTCTCGGGTCATGCGGGTTATCGTTTATTTTTCTGGTCAAATCGGGTTCGATCGGATTGGACGGGTTATTGGGTTCGTGTCAAGTTTTGACAACTCTACTTATAATTAACGGGTCACGTGCAACGCACGTGGGAGTGAAGACTAGTCTATAAAAACAATGTTTATTAGTTTTTTTTTATAGAAAATATATATCTGGAATTTCATTAATATATATAATTTATAATTAAATGAAAATGACATATATAATTTAACAAAAATAAATATTTATCCATTATTAACACATTTTAATTTTTTTATAACAAAGGATTTTTATAATTTTTTGGCCAGATTTTTTTTATAATTTATCTAAACAACATTAAAATAATTTAACTAATGGATGCTAAACAAAATTAAAACTAATCTAAAATAAAAATATCTTATTCATAAAAATAGAAAAATGATAATATATAGTACAGTTTCTTAATTTTCTAAACATAGTATCCTAAGATAGTTTGAGAAAGCAATCCCTATATTTCCATGGATTGCCACCAGAATAGATTTCCTCTAAAGATTGCCACCAAAAAACAGTTCCATGTACTTATATTTCTCCATTAAGTATTCCATCCACATAAATCTTCTTTGAAGCCTAATCTGGAAGTAAGAAAAAGCTTTCTATCTTTCCATTTTCAGATGCAATCATTCCAAAAGCCTTCACAACCTCCTCATTAATTTGTTAGACCTTCAATTTGTTATGGCATCATAAAGAAGTGCTTTCTATTATGAACTTTCAGTCATCCATCGCCTAAAGAAATAATACACGAATCAGTGGCCTACCAATAACTATGTAAGGGTGATAACTAAGTACTTTGAATAAGAAAATCATACATAACAAAATGAGACATGTATAACAAATTGTAAAAGAAAATCACTAATCTCATGTGGTTAAGAGTGACTGTTCAAGATTGGCACATCATAAATTACTCCAATTTTCAATTACTTGATTGTAAAGAGATAACATTGATGAGGATAGGCAACAAGGCACTCCTCTATTTGTTGTGTAGAATATAGCAAATTTCCCCTAAAATCCAATGAAGAAAATGTCTTCATGTAACATACATATATTTCTACTTCAAGCAAAATAAGAATGCAACTCAAGAACTTTCAATTATCATCATAGTATTTGATATTATTTGAAATTTTCGCTTTACCAAATCACACCTACAAGTACAAAAATGCATAAATTGAAAATGAAAAAATAAAATTTGAAACAACGATGCATATAAAAGAGGGTGTGTCTCCAATAGAAATATCGAGTACAAGTTATTTAACTTAACTAATACTAATAGGGATGGATCTAATATGGGGGCACTGGGGCACGTGCCCCCACTCAGATCCATTAGGGCCGTTGATATGTTGTAAAATTATTTATAAACTCAATTGGTGCCCCCACTGACAAGTGAAAAAGGAAATAAGTTCCTAATATTTCATATTAAAAGAGTCACTTGCAACTTGTGTAAAAGTAAAAAATTAAATAAGTAAACAAGAGTGTGTCCGACCCCACTCAATTCCCATCCTAAATTTTTATTTTACATTCTCAAAATTTATTTATCTCATGTCAATTGCGAACCATCTATTTCCCGTACCACCCTCACTTCTTTTAACTCTTTTTTTCCTTCCCATTTTTATCTTTCTTAAAAATCCAAAACAATTAACATCACAATTTACAGTAGAGAGAGATTGAAAAAGACAAAAGCAACAACTTTTTCTGGGTTTACCTAATTATTTTTATCATTTTATATAATTTTAATAGTTCTTAGACATTCAATTATATTTCGAGAATTTCTTATAGAGATGAAATCATCTAATTTAGAACTATTGAATAATTTGAATGTATATGATATTTGTTTTATCATTTGATTAAATTAGGGAGAAATTGCTATGAACATAGAGTTGTTTTTTTTTGTGTGTGTGGCTTGTTTAAGGCCTTGTAATTCCTTTGCATCTTCTGATAAGCAAAAGTTGATTTGTCTTGTTATGTTTTATCCATCGGACTTTTCTAAGATGAAACCACTTATCATTGAGAATCAAGTTGAAACATACATTATATATTGATGTGAGATCTCATGATGGGTCTACAAGTTGTTGAAACAAAGAAGCCATTGGTGTATTTACCTGTGAAATTAGCTTTGATATTGCCGGTTTCTATTGCATCAGTTGAAAGAGCTTTTTCTGCCATGAAAATTGTAAAGAATCGTTTGCACAATCGAATGAGAGATTCGTTGATGAATAATTGTTTGGTTACATATATAGAAAAGAAGTGTTTTGTAGTATTGATGATGAAAACATTTTGCAACAATTTTAAGTTATGAAAATTCGTAAAAAATTATTGAAATATTTTTCATTTGATGTATAAAGTATGCACTTGAATTAATTATATCTATATTCTCATATAAATTTAATTATATATGTATTAGTGTACCCTCACTACCCATAATTCCTGGACTGTCCTTGAATACTAATACTTGTATCCATATGAGTATGTTAGGAAAAAGCCAAGGCACATGAAAGGCTCATGCCTCTAGATACCAAATACTCCCTCCGTTCCGAATTGAATGGTCACATTTGATTTTTTAAGGTCAAACAAAACCATCTTTGACCATTAATTATTACAAAAATATAATTTTTAAATTTTTTAAAAATAAACTTTGGAAAATTTAAAACTTAAATTTTTCAAAATATATTTTTTAAATTTTTAATCGTATATAAATTTTTCATAAATAATGGTCAAAAACGACTTTGTTTGACAAAAAAAAATCCAATATGACCATTTAATTCGAAATGGAGGGAGTAACTATTTATTTTTAATATATTCCCAAGTTCTATAAATTCTCAACATCATGCCTCTATTTTTTTGGTAGCTTTGTAACTACGGGTGGCGTAGTTACATACAAATAAGTGGGGTCAATTGACCCCATTCAATATCTTAGATTTAATATTTTTATTTAATATTTTTTTGATTTTTTTATATTCTTCCTAATAAAATTAGTTAAAAATATTTTTTATATGAAAATTTAGAAATTAAATAAAATATCTAAATAAAGAGATGTTAATATTTTTTATCTACTTTGATAATTACAAAAAGTATTGGTATATCAATTCTTTTAAGGAAAAAACATAAAATCATAAGTTTTGTTTTAAAGTTTTATAGTTGTTGATGCTGGTTAGCATAATTTTATTTGACTATTTTGAAATTAGATACAAAATGTCTTAATAATAAGTAGTGTTAAATATTAAATTATATTTATATTGCACGATTTGAACTTTTAATGTGCTGTGATCTGAATTGTCGAGATAGTTATATATTATTTAAATGTAAGTAAGTTTTACTCATAAATGCATTCTTCTGTCATTTTTGACAAATTTGTTGTTCAAGAACGTAAGATAAAATATATTTATAAAGCAGTCGCATTGAAATCATTTTCTAGCTACACCGCTCGTAACTAGCTCCGAGGATGAGAGTACATCATCGGAAAAGCGACCCAAAGAAACTGAATAAAATCCACAAATGTGAAACTTGCCATTTGACCCTCCAAGCTACTCCTATATCAATGAAACTTGATAGAGGCAAAACCAGTTGGAATAATAAACATGCTTTAGAAAACACGCACACATGGCATATAAATCCATATACCGCTAATCTAAACATGAAATTTATGCAACAAAACATCCTTGCTAATCATGAACCCTCTCTGGAAAGAAATATTTAAGTTTCTGGACAAAGATGAACAATAATCTCATATGTTAGAATATTTAGCATGACCAGAAAGACACTACTATCACAATAATATTTTGTATCTCTTCGCCTCCATTCCATAAAACCCAGAAATCGAATCCGGGATAATTTTAGCTAGTGTTAAAGCTCATGGCAATCTGAGCCTATGGGACGAGGAAGAATGGGAACCAAACCCTAAAGATTTTTCGCTGAGATCTTTCTTAGATGAAGATCGAGAAGATGTGAAAGAGAGGAAGGTCAAGATTTGTTGGGAAGACCCTATTGATGACAAGTAATACCGGTTTTGCAGAAAGGGCAAGAAAGGTTCTTCTTCAACCATTCTTGAGCACAAGCCTTATGAAAAGCATGGTCACAGTTGACAAGAACCCAGCAAGTATCTTCCTCTTCGAATTCTTCCAAGCAAATACAACATTTATCTTCAGCATACAACGTTAATGGCTTTGATCTTGGAACCGGCAACTAGGTCTCACATATTGCTGTAAGAACACTAACAGCAAGAATCCGAGGTTGTTGTACTTGACCTACTTCAATATCATTATAATCTAGAACCCGCTGCATCCCGTAATGAAGACTATTTCGAATAATCCACTTAAAGAAACACCAAATTCCATAGATCATGTATAATAAAATCTAGGCAAGTCCAGCGAAAGAAACAACGGTAACAAGAGACTAAAAGAAATCTTCTAATGTGTAAAAAGGAAACATGGCTTGCTTTTTGTAATTCTTCTTAACTAATTGATGGGAGTTTAGTTTCCGCTATCAAATAAGTATCAATGAGTAAAAAATCTTAATATGTTAAAGTTTTTAATGTAAAATTTTGTAAAAAATAATTGTTGAGTATAACCCAATAATTGTCCGTGTGACATGCATGTAATGATAACTATGTAATATACATGTAATGCTAACTAGCAAGCAAGTTAAACATACATGTGATGTTTACGTGACGTAAACACCTAGACAATCGGATTTATCCACAATGGATTAGAAAACACTAACTAAGCCCCCAAACTTCATTGGGCCTTATTTTGTGCTCACAATTTGCTAAGCAACCTGAGAAACAATTTGATGTCGTCTAACACGATGGCGTGTCCAGATCCGCGTGCAATTTCAGTATGCAATATATTCAGTAGGTATATAATGATTAATGAACATGTATTCTTAAACCCTAACACATGAACACACACAAAAACCATAGCTCTCTCTTCCCCTAGATCCCTCATCAGCTTCCCTCAAATCTCAGATTTGTTTCCTAACTTAAAAGTGGAAACGTAGATTCTAGGCCTACTGCCCCCTTTGCATTTTGTTTTTACTTGCTGAACCGGAGTTATGACAGCTAAAATTGACACCTTTTTTTTACTGATGAGGTTGTCAGACGCTACACGTAGACTCAGAGATCCAGCTCATTATTCATTGTTGGACTCTTGAAGTAACAACAACAACAACAATAACAACAACAACAATAATAATAATAATATTAAAAGGAAATGAATATAATTTGAAATACCTTTTTCTTATAAAGAAGGATGATGATGAATTTGGAACAATTAGAGTACTAAAAGAATACATATAAAATTTAGAGGGTTTGTTACTTTTCATAGAAAGTTGGGCTAATTATAGGGAAAATGATTCAAGGCAAAGTGTATCGAGGAAAAGTTACAATTAAAATTCATGGAGACTAGTTTCAATGGTTTGGTTTATTAGCACTTTCCTTGGAAAATAATCTAATTTCATGAGATTTACACTTTCTATTGGTGAAAAAAGAATTCTCTACCCCTTCCATGAGAATGTATTTTCCTATCCATCAAGGAAATTTAGAATATTCCATGGATAGTAATTCAATGGATTTAAAATGATGGAAATAAGTTTACATGGTTTTTCTAGCAAAAAAAAAAAAAAGTTTACATGGTTTGGTATAAAGAACTAATTAAATTCCATGGAAAGTACTTTGAATGTCAGTATGAATTTCTTAATATACACTTACTTATATAAATAATGTTTATTAGCTCTTTTTTTTAGGAAATATATCTGGAAAATGATATATATAAATTTAGAAATTAAATAAAATATTTAAATAAAGAGTTATCTACTTTGATAATTACAAAAAGTATTAGTATATCATTTCTTTTAATAAAAAAGCATAAAATCATTAGTTTTGTTTTAAAATAGTTGTTGATGCCAGTTGGCATCATTTTATTTGGCCATTTTGAAATTAGATACAAAATGTCTTAATAATAAGTAATGTCAAATATTAAATTATATTTGAATGACACGATTTGGACTTTTGATGTGGTGCGATCTGAATCGTCGAGATTATTACATATTCTTTGAATGTAAGTAAGTTTTACTCATAAATACATTCTTTGTCATTTTTAGACAAATTTATTGTTCAAGAACGTAAGATAAAATATATTTATAAAGCGACCACATTGAAATCATTCTCTAGCTACACCACTCGTAACTAGTTTTGAGGATGAGAGTACATCACCGGAAAACCAACATAAAGAAACCGAATAACATCCACAAATGCAAAATATGCCATTTGACCATCCCAACCCTCCTACCTACTCTTAAATCAACGAAACTTAATAGAGCCGAAATCAGCTGGAATAATAAACACGCACGCATGGCATTTTGTATCTCTTTGCCTCCATTCCATAAAACCCATTAATCGAAACTAGGACGACGATCAGGATCATTTCAGCTAGCGTTAGAGCTCATGGCAATCTGAGCTAATGAAACGAGGAAGAATGGGAACTAAACCCTAAAGATTTTCCTCCGAGATCTTTCTCGGGTGAAGATCAAGAAGATGTGAAAAGAGAGGAAGGTCAAGGACTGTTGGGTTACTGATGATGAGGAAGTTAAAGTTAGGGATAGCACGCCGATCAAAGCAGTAAAAAGCTCCACCATGGATAAAAGGTGCTTCTATGTGAATTGGACCACTAGGCATAACCATATGGCGCTAGAACCTTTCCTCCTCACTGTATCGGAACACATGGAGATGTTTTCCCACCTATACAATAGCCATAGTTTTGTTGGTCGCATAATCAAGATTTGTCTGAAAGCACTTTTTGGCTCAATCGAATTCTACTGGATCAAAGATGAAATCCTGCGACATCACCATATCAGGGAGTCGGATCACCCTCATCGTCTTGACGTTGAAGTAATAAATCCCCAACCCCTGAATTGCCAAGATCCACCTAGAAACGAGACAATAATATAACAAGTCCAGACGCCCAATATTGAAATTTAATGATATCACGTCATTATTTAGCGGGAAGTAGAAATGATAGGATTGTGGACGAGCTACATTCTCGGACACAAAGGCAACCCTACCTGGAGGTGATGAGGAGGAAAATGTTGCTTTGATTAGTAATGAGGAGAACAATGGAGGGGAGGACCAACTTGATAGCTTTATAGGTTGAGACTTGAGAGATGAAAACCATCTTTGTATGAGGATTAGGTTCAGAAACAATGTTTTCTATGTGGGTAAATGTGGGGTTTGGGGATATATGACTTTATGGGTTGAACTTGAGAGGATAAAAACCATCTCTATATGAGGATTAGGTTCAAAAACAATGTTTTCTATGTGGGTTAAAAAAACAACATTTTATGTGTTTTCTAATGATACCCCACAAAACTTTGCTATATATCCATGTATGTCATCCATTCAAACTCTCTAAAAACTATCAAAAGCCAAGCAAACAGTCCCGAAACTTGTTCCCTTCTTCCCAGTCTCCACACATTTTTCAAAACTCTATTTCCGTGCTAAAAATTCACCCAAAAACAGTTGTATAAGAAGTTGAGTGCAAAGGCCTAAAAGCCCTACTCCTGAAACTACCCAGAAATGGATAAAAGAAAATGCTATACATAACATATGTATGTAAATTTTTGAAAATAATATGGCTTTGACATGGTGGATATGAAACCCCGCTCCTAAACAAAACTCATTTGAATATCTCTATTGCATTCATTGTTTTAAGTTTTTCTTTTACCCCGACAGATGGAAGGAGGCTTCAAGAGCCATTTTTTTCCCCCAAGTTCCCATTTGAAAGCACAAGAAAGTACTTATCAACATAAATTTAACACCCAAGAAAAAGGTAAAATACTTTGATGAAAATATAACTGTTTACAATACTGACAGAGACCACACACGTAGTAACACAAACTGTGTTTCACAAGATCACACATAGGAGTGTAAATGAATAGGGTGTTCGACGAACAGCTCGTGTTCGTGTTCGTTTAGGGCTCGTTCACGTTTGTTTGATAAGATAAACGAACGAACTCAAACAAAATTTTAGTGTTCGTTTAATAAACGACCGAGCTTGAATTACAAAGGGTGTTCGGTTCGTTTATGTTCGCGAATATGCTCGATTAATGTTCGTTTATTGTTCGTTTAATAGCTCTTTTATAGCTCATTTATGTTTGTTAATTAAGATTACAATAATAATAATAATAATAATAATAATAATAATATATGTAATTATATTTCTATTTCAAATAATATTTTGATTTTATCAGAAATATTTATTACTCCCTCTGTTCCTTTTTAATTGTCCCTTTTTGGTCAAACAACTTCAACTTTGACCATTAGTTAAAAGAAAAATATATAGAACTAAAATTTCAAAAAATATGCATTGAAAAGCTTGTCTTCAAAGTTTATGAGCATTATTGTAAAATTTATTTTGGTTTATATATATATTTTTAAAAAACGTTTAAAGTTGAAGTTATTTGATCAAAGAGGGACAATTAAAAAGGAACAGAGGGAGTAATATGTAATAAATATTAGAATATTTATTTAATATGCAATAGTAGAAATTAATTTCTAATCATATTTGTTCGTGAACAGACTCAATTAGTGTTCATGAATATGTTCGTTTAATGTTCACGAATAAATCCATTTAAATGAGTCGAATATAAACGAACATGAACAATGCGTTAATAAACGAACACGAACTCGAACAGCCTATCAAAATTTTAAACGAATACAAGTCGAATTTGAACAAGCAAAATGTTCGCGAACACGACTGTTTCATGTTCGAGGTCGTTCGAGTTCGGGTCATTTACACCCCTAAATTCACACATGCAAGGACAAGGAAAAACAAGCAAATATGCTATTATGCATATCACGATAATGAAATAATGTGGTTGGTACTTCATCTTAATAAGGGGAAATCTCAACTAGTAGAAGGGGTAAAAATCTAAATTCTAATTAATTATTATTAAAATTACTTCCATGAACAAACAAGCACATCAATCATCTGTTACAGATGCATTATCTTTAAAGTTAAGCATTCATAAAAAAAAATAAAAAAATAAACAACAAAAATGAAGTTTCAACAATAGTGGAAAGAATAGAACAATTTTCAGTGACGCAAGATCAATCAACAACGCAAACAACTTTTTACATCCTACAGTGCTTCTAAATGATATTTGCCAAACATTGTTTTAACTTTTTCATACAACACTTTTAAATTACTTTTTCTTTTTTTCTTTAACAATATTTTAAATAAGGTTTTCTAGAAAACATTTTTTCAGACGCTACAGCCAAACTAAACAAACCCGTAAAAATATGATAACCAAAAGTTGAAGAAAGCTATCTTCAACGAATCGCAGCGGTGGTGACGGTGATCTTAGCAGGGGCAATGCTAGTGATCTTAGTAGGGGCACTGTCTGTTGTCGTCATGGCAGCGATTTGGAGGAGGAGAGGGTAGTCATGATCATAGAGAAAATTTGATTTGAGGTAAAAGGCGAGAGAAAGATGTTGATTTAGGCTAAAAAAATGTCGATTTTGATTTGGTTATTTTATTGATATGGGAGGTTTAGATAGGGCATAGGGGTCTTTTGGATTTTGGTAAGAACAAGGAAAAAATAATTTCTTTCAATGGATAGAAAATATTTTGCTAGAATTTTTAGTTTGAAAGTAGATGGCAGGATAGGGTCAAAGTTCAATAAAACTTTCCATGGAGAGCTAACACAATTTTTATACCAAATCCTTGAAAGTATTTTCATGGTCTTACAATCCATGGAAAGTTGTTACTTTTCACCATACCAAATAGGATGTTAAAAAAATGATCGGCTCATGTTTGAATATGATGAATTATTACTTTTCCCATTGTTTTTTTAAATCGGATCGGACAGGCCAGTTGAAGTGGATACCGGATGCTTATCCGGTTCGGAGAATTTAGTATTTTTCAGTTGGTCAATAACCGGTGTTGACCTTTTCCCGTTGTTTTTGAAATGCAACATATAATGTTTATTATATAAGAAAATTCTTGATATGCAACATATGATATTTACTATATAAGAAAATTCTTTTTTTAGCACAAATTTCCTCAACGAATCGAACTGACGGTTGAACTAATCAGATCACCGACCGGAAGCTTAGACGATTCAAGGCCAGGGTCGGTTACAGAAAGTATGACTTTTCCACCTAATATAATTTAACCAAATAATTAAAAGACTTTTCAATTTATTACTTTTCAAGAAAAATAATCCAAAAAATTTGGTTAAACAAACACCCTGTGAATGGAAGGCTATTCATTAATTAGAAAAGTTCATGGTATAAAAAATTAGAAAAGTTCATAATTCAGTAATGAAAACAACTCAAACTTGATTTAGCATGATCATTTTCTATTGTTTAGCAATTTTTTGGCCGTCTTGTTTAGCATATTGAAAAAATGTGAAATTAAGAGTTAAACTTAAAACTCAAATTATGAATTTTTGAATTAATTAAATTTTAAATATTTTAATTTAGTCCCTAGAAGACACATGTGCACTATAATCTTTAATAGTTCCATTTCCTTCCTAATAAACTTAATTTCCTAATAAATTTAATTTGATATGGTACTACTAATCAATAAATATTTCTGTATTCCTAAAAAAAAAAAATATTTCTGTAAACTGTGCTTTTTAAAATTTTCCAAAAAAAAATGCCACGCCCGTGACTATTTTCTCGGTAAAGTAAAAGGAAATCACGGAAGAGGGAAAATTGAAGTGGACATACAGTCGGGAATTAGGGTTTGGAAATTCCAATGGATCGAACAATGGACGGAGAAATCTGCAGTTGGATAATCGAGTTCCTCGTTCGGCATTCAGCCGACGAAATGTTGGTAAAGAAACTCATTCAGGCCGTTCCGCGACTATCCGGCAATGCTCGGCTGAATAAAACACTGCTTCTCCACTCCATCAAATCCGAAATCGTCGCCGGAAAAGTCTCGGAGAAAATACTAGACCATTTGGAGATGATCGAGGCCATCGACCGCAGTCAAAGGCTCACAATTCCTGACTCAATGAAGCAAGCTTACTGCGCTGTCGCACTGGAATGCACCGCCAAGTACTTGGCCGGAAGCGTTGACCGGAAGGGCAAATATTTGGATGCCGTTAAGAGAATTTGGAGGGGTAGAATTGAAAATTTAGAAAAATCCAATGCATCCAAGTTGGTTTCGGAGGAATTGAGAAGTCGTCGACGTCAAGTGGAGGCTGCGCTCGCGGATAAGGACGCCGGTAACGTGTTAATTACTACCAACACGCGAAACGACGCCATACTCACGGTTAAGGCTTATGTACGCGAAGCACTCAGATTAATGGGTCTGCCATTCCTTGAAAAGCAATGCAACTTAATCCTTGAAAGAGAATATGGGTCTGGTTCTGGAGCAGTGCAGGAGTAATTACTTCCCGGAGAAGGAGAACCAAAAGGTAGGCTTTTTCCTTTTCTTTCTTCTTTGTGTTCATTTCCGCAGACAAAGTGTTAGTTTTAGTTAAAATCTTTTAGGATCAAGAATGAGATGAATGAAAGTTTGGTTTTAACTTATAATATCAGTATTTAGTCTCACTTAATTAATAGAGCCAATAAAACATTACTTATCCCATGATTATATTCAAAGACATATGGTATATTGTTAGATTCATACTTAGGAGTGAATATGAAATAGTTTTGAGGTATGAGTGAATCCCTCATGCTTTTGCAACCACATATTATATTCGTCCTCATGAGCTCTATAGCAAATTAAGTGATATTGGTTTATGGATGGAACAAGGGCAGAGGAAAAGGGAGTAAAATTGTTACTCTACATTATTTAATGTTGTTTCCTCTCAAGGAGGATGTAGAAGAGGTGACTCGAATTGAACTCCAAAAATCTCTCAAAGACTAACTTCATTCTGGAACAAGTATTTACTCTTCTTCTCAGATACTGGCAAGTTCACTCTAGTTTATTTTACTTTTATACTTCCAGACATTTTAAACACCATATATTTATCTATCATGAATCAATTACCCAAGTGGGAGTGCTATTCGTTTGTTGCTAAGCATTCAATTTAACCAATAGATATAATACAACTTGATCTGATCTATAGAACAGTGTATGCCATCTTGTTGTTGGAGATGTGGGCTAAAGTCAAGCTAGTGGAATCCAGCCTGAGTAACCTGCCTGTATCTGAACTTTACGTGTCAAAAATTGCAAATTTGGTGCACTCAGAGTCTAGTTTTTTGTTAATTTTGTTGGCTTTTTGTTCACCATAGACTTCCTACTTAGTGTTTTTCACAGAAAACAAATTTCTCCCTTAAAGTTTATGCTAGCTATCTTTGGAGAGTCCTGAAGAGACTGAACACAGTTTTTATTTTTCAGTTAATGGTCCCTTCTGCCCCTTGAATTTATTTAGACATTGCTTTTGACTCTTTGGGTGATCCTGGCTGGATAAGTTGTATTTGCCTCATTAGGGAGAAGTAGTAATTCTATCTCTAGTTTTTCCTTTTAGTCTATTCTATGTTATTTCAATTTTGAAGATGATCTAAAAACTACGTAATGCTCCATGTATCTATGCATTTGAGAGGTTATAAGTGGATTGTTTAATTTATATGTTTCCAGTCTCATTAATCATTATTGATATTGAAAACCATGACTAAGTAGAAATATAGGCATATAGCAGTCTGTAAATTTGAAAATAATCAAGAAAGATATGATTTCATGAGTTATATATCATGCTTAATCATGCAGTTTATGCTTAAATTTTAAATCCAAATCCTTTATTCAATTTTAAGCTACCAACTGTAGAACATTGCAAACACCTCGTGGATAAATGATGATAATTTGATGCAGAATTTTCCAAGCTACAAAGGGTGGCTTTTACTGACTAGGGAATAGGGAGTTTCATATTTCATTTTGGGAATTGGCTCTTATCTTGTTGTTTGTCTTTGCAGACCGAAGGTGTATCAATAATCAAATCAACCTCACCTGGAACGTGTTCTTGTTGGCTGACTTGAGGACTGAACTACATACATATTTGTTACAGGGAAGCTAATCAGAATGGCTGACCTGTTACTGAGTGTATAGCTTCCATTATTCTTGGGAAAATTTTAAATATGCACCATTCAACCATTATAGGGTGCATGTTGTTGCCTTGTAAATAAATATATCTTGTTAATAATTCCAAAGAAACAGAAAGGTTAGAGACAAATTAACTTGATAAATTGACAAATTACTATGTTTTTCGGCCGGATATGTTGACAATATATGTTGAGATGGAAATTTCTGACTTGGACTTGGCTAGATAGTGGGGTTCGGGCGGATAACAATGCAGGCCCAAATCGGACCTTACACTGATCAGGCCCATATGTCCCCTATTGCCTTGGGAGGCCGGAGCCGTGAGGCTCATCGGAGCGCCGCCGAGGTTCCAGCCGAATTTACGTATTCTGACTGCCTCAAATTCCTCTGTTCTCTTTGTTTTGGCATCCAAATTTAACCTCAAATCACATTTAAACACAATCCCAACCAACCAATCCTAAGCTCTAAACATCAAGTTGAAAATTAATGCATGAAAAAAAAATTTATATTAAACTTAATTGTATATAAACTATGAATATGATTAGCGCAGCTAATTAGCAAGGGTAGACATGTGGTGGAAGGCGTGGCTTTGCAACTGCAACCAACGGTTTAGCCATAAAGAGATTTCCCTTGCCCTCACTAAGATCAATGCGACCACCCTCATTAGGTGGAATGCTCCAAGAGAAACCTTGCAAAAGCCTTGCAAACAGCATAATAGTCATTGAAGTCCCAAGCACCATTCCAATGCACCCTCGCCTTCCCCTGCTGAATGATAACAACCGCAATTTTGGGTCTGTAAGCACCACTTCCTTGGCTCCATTGAGGTGGCGTTCTGGCTTGAACTTGTTTGGCTCATCCCAAACTTTAGGGTTCCGACCAAGCCCTAACCGGCTAAGAAAGACATGGCTACCCTTGGGGATGAAGTAGTTGGCCACCGTTGTATCGGCCATTGACATATGAGGTACATTGAATGGTGCAACAGGATGGAGCCTAAAGGCTTCTCTAGCGCATGCTTTGATGTAATTGAGTTTCGGTAAATCAGATTCTTGGACCAACCTTTGTTTTCCGACTACACTGTCTAATTCATCTATAGCCTTTTGTAGTATTTCTGGTTGATTTAACATCTCTGCAAGTGCCCATTCTAGTGCATTTGATGGATTATCCACTCCTGCAAGCATTATATCCTGCAATATCAATTAAGAAAATAGTACTGTTAATTAATAGTCAATTCACCCAAAAAATTTCTAATGAACATGTTCAGAATATGGAGTATAATCTGTGATGATTCACGAAATTTACTGTCGATGGGCGGAGCCGCAACCAAAGCTGAGTCTTAGGCATGACTTTTAATTATGTCCGGACCAAAATTATTATAATAATTAATTAATAATTTAAGGGTAATTTTTTTTTTGGTAAAAAAAAAAAAGCTATTTCCACAAGCGGGACAAGCAGTTAATTTTGGACTCCACAAGCGGGGGTAAGCAATGACAGTATAAATTTAAGTTAATTTTGGACTCCACAAGCGGGGGTAAGCAATGACAGTATAAATTTAAGGGTAATTATTTGATATAGTGACAGTATAAATTTTGGACTCCACAAGCGGGGATAGGCAGTTGACACATATGTGTCCATTTTATGAATTAATTTTTTTAAAAAATAAACTATTTCCCTAAAGGACACATGATCAACCCTTAACCCCGAAATATGTAGTTTTGCTAAACTCCACTGATAGTATATTGAATAATTTTCCATAATTTAATTGATGGACGAATGAGAGCTAATAGACTTCAAAGTGATTATAAATTGAAGGCTTAATATTCTTTTTTCTCCCCTAAACTTTAATTTTGAACGTTTTGCTTCATGAACTTACAATTTGGAGCCTCGTTAGTCCCATTCAAACGATAGGCGTGACGACGCCATCATGTTAATGACATGGCAATGTCTCACGTGGCACAAGATTGCCACATTACAATGCCATTTCAGCGTTTTGCTGCCACATGGTATTTTTGTCCGACGTAGCATTGTCACGTGGTATTTTTTGGTCTGACAGCAGTATGATGCCCGTGCCATCACATCTACCGTTTGAGAGGGACTAACGTGGTTCCAAATTGCAAGTTCAGGGGTGAAACATTCAAAATTAAAGTTTAGGGGTAAAATGTTCAAATCATACAAGTTCAAGGGCCAAAAATAGTATTAAACCATAAATTAAAGGTTTTGACTTTTGAGATGTCAGCCGTCGGGGGAATTTAGAAGGATATATCTATATTGGCCCATTTAGCAACATTTAACGGAATTTGATGCTAACATGACCAATTAGATGCAAAGAACTTCCCTCAATTGGAGTCTCCCACGGTTCCACTCCAAATTAGTAATGTGGTTACAATACAAAAAGGATGCAAAGATAAATCAAGAGCTTCCAGACCATATATAAATTCAGCAAATTTGGGTTAACTAAACAGATTATAGCCTTAAGTTTTAAACTATTAATTAGTGTTTAGGTGTGCCGACAGTCGATACCCAATAATCCAATCCATGAATATATATGTTCAAAGTGAAAGAAAGAATTTGAGAGACACTTACAATAATCTGAGCTTTGATCTCATCGGCTGAGAGCAGTGAGTCACCATTGTCATCTTTCAAAGAAACCAAAACGTCAAGCAAGTCCTCCGGCTCCTCTTTCTTTCCTTCCCTCCATTGTTGAATCCTCTCGTCTATTATAGGATCATGATACTTGGCTAAAACCCTGGTTGCCTCCTCCATAACTTTCTCATGTCCATCCAAGTCAAGGCCTCTCAGCAACGGAAAATAGTCAGATATACAAAACGAATAAAGATAAGCAAGAATTGTGAAAATAGCTTTAACATGATCTTCTTCCTCGACACCAGGTCCTCCATTTTCTTTTCCATTTCCGAAGTATCTCGTGTTGAACACTAACTTCCTTATCACATTGCCGCAATAGTGTTGAGCAGACACTCTCAAGTTCACGACGCCACCGCCGCCTTCGTGACCGCATTGGTTATGAACGTAACGCAGGAGGTTGTCAGCTTCTTCCACTCTTTTGGTATGAAGCCATTGATGTCTGGCGTGTGAAAACAACTCGTCAACCATAATTCTCTTCATTTTCTTCCACTGGTCTCCCGAGGGCACGACAATCGTGGCTAAGTACCCTCTTGATACAACATCGCTGCCCATTGTAAGGGGTCTAGAAGCGAAATTAGCATCCTGTTTTCTCAAGAATTCGAGGCTGATTTCAGGACAAGTTACAGTAATCAGATGAACTTTTCCAAGACGAAAGCATGCGATTTCGGTGCTCATTTCTTCCATCAATTTGTGTATCCATTGGGACACAGAAGTTCTGTTGTTTCTGTGTTTGATCATTTCAGGGAGGTTTCCAACAATAGGCCAAGGTTTAGGGCCTGGTGGAAGGGTAGGTCGCTTGGCCTTCTGAATATCATTGCCTATCAATTGGGAATTGAAGAGGTAGTTTAAGGTAAATGCGATGAAAACAAACAGCAGAGTTGAATAAGCAAAGGAATTGATCATTTCCATGGCACTATGGAA
>AWWV01013438.1:0-51601 GCA_001974805.1 Corchorus capsularis | reverse complement strand
TTTAAAACTTTTTTTCTACAAATTATTATCGTGGTCTAGAACTTAGTTATATAAGAGTTAAGTAAGCATTACATAAGAATTAAGTAAGCAATACAGAAACACCACCGTGTCCGGATTGTGAGCAATGGCGGAGCCAGAATTTTCATGTTGGTGTCCATATATATCTATAGTATGTATAAGAGTACGAATCTTGTAAAACTTATAGTTTGATGATTGTATCCGTTTTTTTCGAAAATATTTCTAAATTGCTACTATATACATATTTGGGCTTTATGATTTGAGTTATTATTTGATGCATCGTCGGTAGAGTTTTTGTACTCCACAAGCGGGTTAAAATGTTGACATATGTACTTATTTCATAATTAATTATTTATTTAATATTTAAATCTATTCTCTAAGGGAACACGTGTCAATTCTTTAAGTTTGTACATGCGGTCTGCTAAACTCCGCTGACGGTGGATAGGATAATTTCCTTATGAATATATATTATATTAGAGTTATTATTTGGTACACCGTTACGTTGGTGGAGTTTTTGAACTCCACAGCGGGTTAAAATGTTGACATGTATACCCCATTTCATACTTAATTAAATATTTAGAATAACTATTTGATACACTGAGAGTGTAAATTTTGAACTCCACAAACAGGTGAGGAGACGACGCATACCTATTTTCTGAGTTAATTTTAATTTTAAAATTCAAAACTATTCCCTAAAGGAAACATGTCAATCCTTAGACCCCACATGTATTGTCTGTTAAACTCCACTGACAATGTATTGTATAATTTTCCATATATTTAATATTTCCTTAAGGGTACACATATCAACCCTTAAAACCCGCATGTGCAGTACTCTATTAAATTCCATTGTGGATAGGATAATTTTCCATTAGATTATGTCCTAATTCAATTT
The DNA here is from genome assembly GCA_001974805.1 of Corchorus capsularis. Lineage (NCBI taxonomy): Eukaryota > Viridiplantae > Streptophyta > Magnoliopsida > Malvales > Malvaceae > Corchorus > Corchorus capsularis. Next base: position 50,691 of record AWWV01013438.1, on the reverse strand, counting down.
TCTACTAAATATGGTGTTTTAATTGGTTTAGAATTTAAATTTTCTCAAAATATAATTTTATTTTTCAAAATATAATTCTTATTATAATTATTATATAATTTGTATTCTTTTCATAGCATATTTATTTGTAGTATACATATAATCTCTTGATCCATCAATTTGGTGAATAAATTGAGCCAACTTCATAAGAAGATCGATGAAAAGAAAAGAAAAACTTTTGAATTCGTCGATGGTCTCATTGGTTAGTCTTCAATTTTCATATTGATTTGTTTTCTGTTTACTCGATTCATGCATATCATAATTAATTGAAATTTTAAGTAGATTATTTTAATATATATTTAAATATGTAAAACTTCTTATAAGCTCACAGAAGCTGGGGGTGCAAAAAAATTTGGCTGGTGACAAATATCTGGGACTACCGATTCTTGTAGGTAAAGAGAAGAAGATGCATTTTCAATATAACAAGGATTCGACTATAGCACAAAATTCATCACTGGCAAGCTAAATTGTTGTTTACAGCTGGCAAAGGTGTTCTTATTCAAGTTGTTGCTCAGGCTATCCCGGTCTATGCTATGAGTTGATTTCTATTCCCAAAAACCTTTGTGTACGACTTGAATATGGTTTTAGCTCGGTTTTGGTGGAGTCATGGAAAAGATAGTCGTGGTATTCATTGAGTTCGATGGGAGGAACTTTGTACTTCGAAGTTGGATGGGGGATTGGGTTCAGAGATTTCGAAGCATTCAACTTAGCTTTCCTTGTTAAACAAGGGTGGAGGTTTATTCATAATACCAATACTCTTTGTTACAAGATTTTCAAAGCTAAATATTTTCCACATTGTTCATTCATGGATGCTCAATTGGGTATTAACACGTCCTATGTTTGGAGGAGTATAATGGAAGGAAAATCCGTGACCAAATTGGGGTCTAGGTGGCGCATAGGAGATGGACAATCTGTTCAAATCATGTCGGATGCATGGGTTCCAAGTCTTCCTCTTCAACATCCGAGTACCTTGTTAAGAGAACTTCCGGACCATAAGGCAGTAGCAGCTCTGATTAATTTTGAAGATAGAAGTTTGAGGGAGGAACTTCTACAATCTCTATTTATGCCCAATGAAGTGGAGGCCATTATGGAAATCCCATTAAGCATTCAACGCCAAGAGGACAAACTTATTTGGATGGAGTCATCTTTGGGAGTCTTTACGGTCAAATCTGCATATCATGTTGCAAGGAAATATCTGGATCGAGAGGTAGCCAATACTGAATTAAGGAATCCAGTTTGGAGACTCATTTGGACGGCAAAGGTTATCCCAAAGGTGAAATTTTTCATTTGACGTTTATTTCATGGTTTTATTCCAATCAGGCATATCTTACGAGCTCAGCATTTGGACGTTGATGATGAATGTTGTGTTTGTGGAGCTCGGGAGGAGAAACTGCTTCATGTTTTCTTCGAATGCCCTTTGGCTAAGATGATGTGGAATAGTCTTGCCGACTGGATGGAGGCTTTTGTGGAATCTAATAGGGATGCAGAGGATTTCTGTCTTAATCTTTGTGTCTTTGCAAAACAGAGAGGTGCCTTGAACTTGTGCTTGTAAGTTTATGGCTATTGTGGTTTAACCGGAATACATGTCTCCATGAGGGTAAGTGCCGGTCTAGTGGTTCGTTGATAAGGAAGATTGAAGCTTGTTTGAAGGACTATGAAGAAGGCTTGATCAATGTCAATGGCAAGAGATGTATTGTGAAACAACGAGTTCAATCTTTTTGGTTCCCCCCCCCCCCTCCCGGTTTCTTGAAACTAAATTGTGATGCAACTTTTAATCCATCATCTAATCGCGTTCAACTTGGTATTGTTATTCGGAATTCCAATAATGAAATATTGTTGGGTGGAGTTAGTAATTACGGTGGTGTTGAAAGCGCTCTTCATGCAAAGGTGATGGCTATCATTTTCGGCTTAGAGACAACTTGGGAAAAAGGCTATAGCAAATTGATTGTTGAATCAGACAGCAAGCTTGTTGTGGATGAAATTAACAAGGGCGATGAATCCTTTTGGGTCGGTGCTGCTTTGGTGCATGATGTTCTTGCCATGGTTTCACAATTTGATTCTGTTTCCTTCTCCTTTATCAAGAGAGAGGCAAATATTTTAGCGCATAATTTAGCTAAGTCAGAATGTAGGTTGGATGCTCAAAGAATTTGGGAGGGTTATTTAGCATCCCATATTTGTAATCCTTCACCTTCATAAATGAAATTTTTGGCATTTATTAAAAAAAAAAAAAAAAAAAAAAAAAAAACCTTCTTATAAGCTCATACATGGCAGTTGTCATTATCACATTGATAAATAACATTAATTTCCTATCTACTTATTCGGACATTATGAAGAGGGGCCGTTTGTTTAATGAGAAATGGGGACAAAAAAGAATTATGTGTATGGTAAGGAAATTATTAGGAATTATGTGCAGAGACTTTGCTTCTTTTTCAAAATAAAAAATAAAAAATACACGGTCCAAAAGAAACTAGTAATTATTAACAAATTGATCAATAACATTCATTTAGTTATTATTCCTATCTACTTACTTATTGGGACTACATGAAGATGGGACCTTTGTTGTATAAAGAGTTCAACGTGAAAATTGTGATAAATCAACTTTTGGATGTTATTGGAGTCGTTATACGATTTCTTCGATAAGACATGACAACTTTAATGACGAAGGATCATAACTGAAGCAGTCTTCATTGAAGTATAAAAAGTTTGCATGAATTGAATGCAATGCTAGATAATTACATATCGCGATTATTAGCTTTTTCGGCCCCTAAATTATAACACTAAAAAGATTTTGTCCCCTTAACTTCAAATTGCAACAACTAGCCCTTTGAATTTACAAATTCAAGACAATTTACTCCTTGAACATATTTAATTTTTAGGTTATATCTTTGCTTAGTACAAGAAAATATCTTAATCTATCTCAAAAAGTTCTGCAGGTGAGTACTGAGTACGTATTAGTGGTTTAATATCAAAATGGCGAATTGGATTTTCTTACGAGTTTATTACTATTGAATTACTCTTCCCGAGTTGGCAAGGGCTATACTATATATAAAAGTACGAGTTTTGTAAAATTTTTGAATCGACCATTATACCCTTATATTTTTGAATATATTTCTTAAATGCCCTTGCTTAAATTATTTTAGTTTTATTCTACTAAAAACTATATTTTTATTCAATTAAATCCAATATCTTCATAATTTCTTTATTTTTACCATTTTACTATTTTTCAATAAAAATTGGATATATTAAAATTTTTAATATACAGTTTTATTCTACTAAAAACTCTATTTTCATTTAATTAAATTCAATATTTTATAGTATTTTATTTTTACCATTTTAATTTAAAAGATTTTTGTGATTGACCAGTTTTTATTTGATAGATTAAAGTATTATGATTAAAATTTATTATTTCCCTAATGTGTAATTATTCTATTTAATTTATAATTAATTTTTTTCTAGATAAATGTAACCCTTACTGTGGGTTTAAATTTTGCTATTTTACTTTGTTAATATTTCTCTTTGTGTGGGATAATTTCTTTTGTTACTTTAATAGTAAAACCCAATGTAATTCTTCTCGGATTCGGGTCGATTCAGGTTCAGGTCATTAAGGATTTGAGGTCAGGTCATTTCGGTTTTGGATTGAGCGGGTTTTTTGGTTGAATCGGGTAATGGAGGAAATAGAATTTCAAATCCAACAGAAGATTCAAATTCAACAGATAGATAAAATAAATCTCTACTTTGAATATTTTCCCTTATACTTAGCTGTATATTTTCAAATGTAACTGATTCTTATCTTTAAGGAAAGCCTTGTACTATAAATACTACAATTCAATACAAAGAATACAGAATACTTTTTACCCAAATTACTTCTGTTCTCTCAAACCTTTAAGGTATCAAGAGCTCAAAAACTCTAACGAGTCTCTTTTTCTTTTCCTGGGTTTTTCTTCTTCCCACCCTCCTCCCGCTCTCTCTTTCTTCTCCTCAGATCTTCTAGTCCCACTATGTCTTCCGCAAATTCAGTCACATCAGCATCTGGCTCTCTTGTTTCCAGCCAGAATCTACCACTATTTACCATCAACGCTGCAGCACATCTTCCCATTAAGCTGACAGCAACAAATTTTCCATCATGGAGGACTCAATTTCAGTCTCTCTTAATAGGATTTGATCTGCTTGGTTACATAGATGGCTCGAAAGCATCTCCACCACAGCAAATACTGAAAACAGGAACCACTGATGAGTTGATTCCTAATCCAGTCTTCGAGCATTGGCTCAGGCAAGATCAATTGTTACTTCATGGCATGATAGCCTCTTCAACAAAGATTGTTGTCTCTCATATTGCATCAGCAACTTCTTCTCATGCTGCTTGGGAGAAACTAAACAAGCTTTATGCTAACAAGTCAAGGTCAAGGATGATGGCCTTGAGAGAAAACTTAACTGCACCAAGAGGCACCAAGTCTATATCTGAGTATTTTCAAACTCTACGATGCACAGTTGATGAATTGTCATTAATCAACACTGATATATGTGAGGATGAGCTAGTTATTCATGCTCTCAATGGTGTTGGCTCAGAATACAAGGAACTGGCAGCTGGTATTCGAGCTCGAGAGTCTTACATCTCGTTTGAGGAACTTATGGACAAGTTTGTAGATTATGAAGAGGCTTTGAAAAAGCAACAAGGAAATTCTGACTTCAATATTCCCATTGCTCAGTATGCCAACAGAAACAATGCAAGGCGTTGGCAGCAAAGAAGAGGTAATTCTAGTCCCATTAATGCCTCAAATCAATCTGTTCCCACTAAGCAATATTCCTTTGCTAATCCCACTGGCAAAAGAATAGTCTGTCAATTCTGTGAAAAGCCAGGACATTCAGCGAAAAGTTGCTACCAAATCAGGCCTAAAGGAACAAGTCCAGCTACAAATATAAGCACCACTCAATCTCCTGCAGGGTGGCTTGTTGACTCTGGTGCGAATCATCATGTCACCAACAGTGTTCAAAACCTCCAGTTTGCTCAAGACTATGCTGGTCCAGATGATCTTCTTATTGGCGATGGCACAGGTCTCAAAATTTCTCACACTGGTTCAACTAAAATTACCCCTTCTACTCACCCTTTGTTATTAAATGATGTTCTTTGTGTCCCTCAGTCCAAATCCAATCTACTTTCGGTTTCTAAACTCACTGAACCTAATGATGTTTCTGTGGAATTTTTTTTTTAATTTTTTTTTTTGTGAAGGACTTGCACACAAAGGAGCCAGTGGCACACGGCCTGAATAGAGGAGGACTCTACTATTTGACCAACAACAATCCATCAATATTTGAACCAAAAGCATTGGCAATGATAGGCACTAAAACCGATCTGGAAACATGGCACCAGAGGCTCGGGCATCCTAATTCTAGTACTTTGCATTCTGTTTTAAATTCATTTTCATTACCTTGTTCATCAAATAAGCATTTCACCTCCTGTAATGCATGTTCTTGCAATAAGAGTCACTGTTTACCTTTTTCTACCTTTAGTATCATTAGTAGAGGTCCTTTAGATGTTATTTACACTGATGTATGGGGTCCTGCAAGGATCACATCTGATCAAGGTTTTAAATATTATGTGGCATTTGTTGACTCGTTCACACGATACACTTGGTTTTATCCCATGAAGTTCAAATCTGATGTCTATCTTTTGTTCCCAAAATTTAAAAGTCTTGTTGAGAACTACTTCAAAACAAAAATTGTAACCATTTTCTCAGACTGTGGAGGTGAATTTGAAAAACTCAAAGGTTTTTTCTCCGATCTTGGCATACAACATCTTCAAACACCTCCTCACACACCTCAACATAATGCAATTGTGGAAAGAAGACACAGATCGATTGTTGAAAAAGGTTTGACACGCATGCATCATGCATTTATGCCTCTAAAATACTGGCCTTATGCTTTTTCTACTGTTGTCTATCTTTTAAAAAGAATGCCAACTAAAGTTTTGGAAAATCAAAGTCCTATTCAAAAGCTCTTCCAATAGGAACCAAATTTTGAAAAACTCAAAGTGTTTGGTTGTTTGTGTTACCCTTGGTTGAAACCTTATACTCAACACAAAATGGAGGCAAAGTCTAGACCATGCGTTTTCATTGGTTATTCCAAAAATCAAAGTGCATATTTATGTTTGGATTTATCAAGCAACAAAATTTTTGTGTCAAGACATGTTATGTTTGATGAAACAAAACTGCCTTTTAAGAATTTTGCTGCAGGACAGACTATTGCCTCTGGTGCCACTACTGAAACCTGGAATCCTGCCTTTGACACTGACATTATGCTTATTAGTCCCACTAATACTTCTTCTGCAGTTTCCCAAAGTACATCCACTAGTGCCACTGAAAATGCCACTGCAATGATGCCACTAATCAATGCAGAACCACCACAAATCCCTCAAGCCGAAACTCTGCAACAAACAGAATCTCCTCTAGCAACTAACACTGATGACTTGGCTCTTGTGTGTGCAGGCTCATCACAAACAACAACAGAAATTGTTCCCCAACCAGGTAATCAATCTCACCGAACACATCCCATGAAAACTAGGTCTCAGAATAATATTTTCAAGCCAAAAATACTATGTACTGCCACTAAACATCCTCTTCCAGAAACAGTTGAGCCAACTAGTGCCACTACTGCCATTAAAGATCCCCAGTGGAAGCAAGCAATGCTTGAAGAATTGGAGGCCTTGAACAGAAATGGAACATGGGATTTAGTACCAACTCCAACAAACCGCACCATTGTCGGGTGCAAGTGGGTTTTCAGAATTAAAAGGAATGCAGATGGTTCTATAGCTCGCTACAAAGCCATACTTGTAGCCAAAGGGTTTACACAACGACCAGGGGTTGATTTTACAGAAACATTTAGCCCTGTGGTAAAACTTGTTACCATCAGATTGGTGTTCTGTCTTGTTGTCACTAATGGTTGGCCTCTGCAGCAACTTGATGTGAATAATGCCTTCTTGCAAGGTGATCTTCAAGATGAGATTTACATGAAGCAACCTCCTGTTCTATATGACAAGCAACATCCAACCTTGGTTTGCAAGTTGAAGAAGGCAATCTATGGCCTGAAACAGACACCACGTGCCTGGTATTGTGTTCTGAGCAATTTTCTAATATCTTCTGGTTTCAAGAATTATGTTGTAAATACATCACTCTTCATATATAAGTCTGGTGATATACTTGTATATATGCTTGTATATGTTGATGGTCTGATCTTGACAGGAAACAACAAAGAATTTCTTGCAACATTTACTGAGGCTCTGGCTTCAAAGTTTTCCATCAAAGATCTTGGCAGCCTGCATTACTTTCTGGGAATAGAGGTAACCAATACTGCCTCAGGTCTTTTCCTTTCTCAATCAAAATATATTGCTGATTTGTTGGAAATGGAAAAGGCAAACATGACTGGAGCAAAGGAATGTAGCACTCCGTTGTCAACTTCGAATGTATTAACACTTAATGATGGCACTGCAAGTGTTGATGACACTGAATTCTGAAAGATCATTGGTTCTCTTCAGTATCTGACACTTACTAGGCCAGACATTTGCTATGCAGTGAACAAGCTCTCACAGTTCATGCATAAGCCCACAACACTGCATCTTCAAGCTCTCAAACGTGTCCTGAAATATCTTAAAGGAACTATGTTACATGGTTTTCACATCAGAAGAGCAACCAAGCCTACACTTACTGCCTACACTGACTCAGATTAGGCAGGAAATCCGGATGACAGGAAATCAACATCTGCATACATTCTTTATCTTGGCAACAGTCCAATTTCATGGTGTTCCAAAAAGCAGAAAACAGTGGCAAGGTCTTCTACCGAGGCTGAGTATAGAGCCATTGCCTCTTGTGTCTCTGAGCTTACTTGGATTGAATCACTTCTTCATGAACTACATGTCACTTTACCTGAAGCTCCACTTGTTCTTTGTGATAATCTAAGTGCCACTTATACCTGTGTTAATCCTGTTTTTCACACCAGAATGAAGCACTTGGCACTAGACTATTTTTTTGTTCGAGAAAAAGTGAAGGAAGGTCAACTTCGAGTGCAACACATCTCCACAGTAGACCAACTTGCAGATGCTCTCACTAAGGCGTTGTCCAAATATAGATTCCTCACACTAATGTCCAAGATTGGTGTCACTAATGGCTCCACCATCTTGCGGGGGAGTAATGGAGGAAATAGGATTTCAAATCCAACTGAAGATTCAAATTCAACAGATAGATAGGATAAATCTCTACTTTGAATATTTTCCCTTATACTTAGCTGTATATTTTCAAATGTAACTGATCCTTATCTTTAAGGAAAGCCTTGTACTATAAATACTACAATTCAATACAAAGAATACAGAATACTTTTTACCCAAATTACTTCTGTTCTCTCAAACCTTTATCGGGTTGGATAAAGTTTGATTTCAGGCGGTCGAGTCGGATATCCGTACTCGAGTGAAATTTTGCCAATTATAATAATAGGCTTCTTTGGGATAAAATTAGTAATATGCTTAAAATTTTAATTTTTCATTTAATTTAAATATATTGTGTCACGTGCAAGGCACGTGAAAGTGATGACTAATGTTTATATAAGTGAACCAAGACAAATGCAAGTAAATTATTAAACATGATTAGGCTCATCTAAAAACAAGATGTGGCTAAAGGCGCACGGGAGGAAGTTAGGTGATTGGTCGATTTTGGTTGATAGCAATTCGAGCTTTGCAACAAAGACTTGATTTTGTCAATAAGAGAAGAAGAACCCGAACTGAATGAGGTTCAAAATATGCTATGATTTGTTGGCATAAACATGTATATATATATAGCAATATTTTGAAATTGAGACATTCTTAATTTAAACATGCATAGATTAGATAATTTAAACATTCTTAATTCCATGATCATCTTATTAGTATATTAATTAATAATAAGATACTAATAACATGCATAGATTAATAAGATAGTTGATGAGACATTTATATCGATTGATTAATAAGATAATAATAATATGCATGGATTGATTAGATAGTTGATGGTATGTTTATTTATTAATAAGATAGTTGATGAGATATTTATATCGATTGATTAATGAGATAATAATAACATGCATGGATTGATTAGATAGTTGATGATACGTTGATTGATTGATTGATTGATTAATAAGACAGCAATAACATGCATGGATAGATTAGATAGTTGATTATATGTTTATTGATTGGTTGATAAATTAATAAGATAATATTAACATGCATGGATTGATTAGATGGTTGATGATACGTTGATTGATTGATTGATTAATAAGATAGAAATAACATGCATGGATTGATTATCATCTTTAGCATCTGAATTTTTGTCTAAAACATACTTGGCAAGGATGCAAAAGTCGACCTAGATACTGATATTTCTCTCTCAGATGGTGACATCAGGGGCAGAAACGAAATTCTTTTGAAAGAGGCGGAGGCGACCTTCGATGTTAGTCAAGCTCTAGGAATAACCTTCAAAGATTCGCGCAGAAAGGTTGTTTCTCATTTGATCAATCTTGAAAGGGAGTGATGTCTCTGCCTATGTTTTTTTGTGGGTGTTCTTTCGATGAAGTTGCTGACTTGGAATGTAAGAGGTTTAGGAAGGGCTGAAAAGAGGAGGGCTGTGCGTTCTTTGGTGTCTAGGTGCAAGGTCGATGATAGGTCTTTTAAATGGATATGGGGATGAGGAAATTGTAAGGGGTAAATTCTTATTAATGTTTCAGGCAGTGAAGGAGGTTTAATATCTGTTTTGGATGACAGTTTCTTTGAGTTGAAGTTGGCTTCTATGGAAAAAGATTTATTTTATGCGTGAGTTCTTTGAAGGAAATTGGTCTTCAATGTGTGATTGGAAACGTTTTTTGCTCCCAATGATGAAGTTGATAGGGCTCGGTTGTGGGAGGAATTTAGTTGCTTTTAAACGTAATTTGACATCCCTTGTTCGTTACTGTCAGTTTTTGGCAGTGGTTTTATCTGCTTGGATTGGTTGGTTTCTGTTTGGAGTTCTAGCTTTAGTCTGTTCTGGTTTGCTGTTGTTTTTGTATGGTTTGTTTATTTTGTGTATGGTTTCCGTTGGAGCTTCTTGTAATTGGGGTGGGTGTACTATTTTCCTTCTCAAGGATTTTTCCCATTGGGTTTTTCCTTTTGAAGGTTTTAATGAGGAATCCCAGCTTGTTCCCCTTGTTTTTCAATAAAATCTTGTCTTTCAAAAAAAAGTCTGTTTAGGAGAAAATTAATTCTGTCCAGAAATTATAAGGGCAAAATCGTCCACCGAAACGACAGAATTAGGTCTCGAGATAAACATAAAAGTTGTAGATCTCGTAATCCTCTTTCCAACAGTACCTCATTTGCATTTTTCTGAGCTTTGAATCAAAAGTTATGAATTTTCTTCCAAAACTGCTCTTGTGAAATTCTCCTTTCAATAGAATTTAACAATGCTGCATCATGGCCGAATCATTATTGCATCATAATTACTTATTGGACTTGGACTCCTTCTTTGGGCTTCCATATTAACGAATTGGGTCTAAGAATATCAGATTTAGACCTCAAGTTATCTGGTTTGACAATTTGAACTTCATAAACTCAAACGAGCCTAATGAGACAAAATCAATAGTTTCTCCAAAGCTATCTATACTATATATAAAAGTACGAATAATGGAAAATTTTATGTTTTCTGATTGTACCCTTTTTTCAAACATATTTCTCAATTGACGTTATTAAAATTTATTATTTAAAAATTAAATATAAAATTTCAATTTAGACCGAATTATAAGTTTGTAAAATTTATTTTCATTGATGAACATGCAAATTTCTACGAATAATTGTAAACTTTATGTTTTCCGATTGCATCCTTTTTTTCCAAATATATTTCTAAATTTCCATTATTAAAATTTAGTATAATTTTATTATTTAAAAATTAATTAAAACTTTCAATTTAAACCGAATTATAAGTTTGTCAAATTGATTTTAGTTGATGAACATGCAAATTTCCTTTACTATTATTTTTTGAATTTAAAATTTTACCTTTAATTTCAATTCTTAAATGTTAATAAAAAAAATTAAACTAACACTAACACGTACAATCCTATTGTTATTGTTAGTGAAGCCACATCTCTTCGTTATATAATGTTTTGCCGCATTCACTTTGTTCAATTGGAAATTGTTGAGTTAGAATAGTAGGTGATATTATGATTTTGATTTTCTTTGTCTATGTGTGGTTATCAAAATTTCATAAGATGGTTATTATAATTTCATAAGGTTATCAAAATTCCATAGTGGTTACAAAAATTTCATAGTGTGATTACCAAAATTTCATAGGATCAGGTTATTAAAATTTCTTAGGTTGGTTATTGAAATTTCATGGGGTGGTTAATTATTACAATTTTATAGAAAGGATATCAAAGAGATTATCAAAATGTCATAGCGAGGTTATAAGAATTTCATAGTATGGTTAACAAAATTTCATTAGGAGGTTACTTATATTTCATGGGGAGGTTATCAAAATTTTATAGTGTGGTTATCAAAATTTCTTATGAAGGTTATAAAAGTCTCAATTTCATAAGGAGTATCAAAATTTGATAGAAGGTTATCAAATCTCATAGAGTGATTATCGAAATTTCATAGAGATCGGATTATCAAAATTTATATGAAGATTATAAAAATTTCATAATGTTGATATCAAAATTTCAAAGCGAGGTTATCAAAATTACACAATGTGATTATCAGAATTTCATAGAGTGGTCAACAACATTTTGTAAAGAGGTTATCAAAATTTCATAAAGAGGTTATCAAATTTTCAAAATGTGATTACAAAAATTTTATAGTGGTATTTCTGAGGAGGTTATCAAAATTTCATAGTATGGTTACCAAATTAGGAAGGTTATTAAACTTTTATTATGCAGTAATCAAAATTTCAGGTAGGATATCAAAATTTCATATGAAGGTTAACAAAATTTCATAGTTTAGTTTTCAAAATTTCATAAGAGTGTTTATAAAAATTTCATAGTATGTAGATCAAAATTTCATAGGGAGATTAACAAAATTTCATAATGAGGTTATCAAAAAATTATAGGGAGCTTATCAAAATTTCTAGTTATCAAGATTTCATAAGAAATTTATCAAAATTTTATAGGGAGATTTATCAAAATTTTATAGGAAGATTTATCAAAATTTCATAGCGAGGTTATCACAATTTCATAGTGTGATTATCAAAAGTTCAGAGTGTGATTACTAACAATTCATATGGAGGTTTTTCAATTTTCATAACGTGGTTATCAATATATCATATGGAGGTTATCAACATCTCATAGTGTTGATTATCAAAATTTCATTGGGAAGTTATCAAAATTTCATATTGATGTCTTCAAAATTCCTTAGAGAGGTTAACAAAATTTCATAAGAATGTTAAAAAAAATTATAAAAATATTCTCGAAATTCCATCATTATTAAAATTTCATAGGAAAACTATCAAAATTTCATAATGGGATCATAAAAAATAGTGTAATTATCATAATTTAATATTTCATAGGAAAACTATCAAAATTTCATAATGGGATCATAAAAAATAGTGTAATTATCATAATTTAATAGAGAGGTTATCATAATTTCATATGAATATTTTATTTAAATAAGTTGCGTCACATGCAACGCACGTGAAAGTTAAAACTAGTATGTTGTAAAAAGTAAAATTAAGTTTAAAATTTATTTAAAATTAGTTATTATGATTGGCCTCTTTTTCGTTTTTTGAGTGTGTTGTTAGTTTGACTTATCTTAATTAATTTTGTTTAGAAATTATATATATATATATAACTATTTAGAAGACGTTTATTTTTTTAACAAGAATTTAAGGTGTATGGTTAGGATTCCCCCAACCGATCATTTGAGATTAGATGGGTTAAGGGTGGTATCCAACTGTCTACTGTAATGGGAATCAGGTAGGAATATCCCACTCAAAAAAAAAATACAACCAAATCAGGTCGTCATTCCCAAAAAAAACAATGCAACCAAAGCGGGTCATCTTAGATACACACGTCAAATTCCCACGGGCAAAAAAATTTTTAGAATAAAAGAATTGCAACGCACAATTATTTTTTTTAATTTATTGTAGACACTGATTTTAAAATTCACTTTTGGGCCTATTATGGAAAATTGTTTTGGGCTTTGACAGATTATAAATTTGTTCATTTCTTTCATCAAATTGTGTACCCATTGGGAGACGGAAGTTTTGTTGTTTTTGTGTATGATCATTTCAGGGAGGTTTCCAACAATAGGCCAAGGTTTAGGGCCTGGTGGAAGTGAAGGTCGCTTGCCTATGAATTGGGAATTGAAAAGGTAATTCAAGGTAAATGCCATGAAAACAAATAGCAGAGTTGAAAAAGCAATGAAGAAGTTGATCATTTCCATGGCACTATGGAAATTATAAGAAAAAGGATTTGCAGAGGGATCGTAGGATGTTTCTCTAATCCATATATGGCCACATATATATATAGGAATTAACTCGGAGAGTGAGGCTGCAACTTGCGGTAAAGAATTGTTATGTGGCACCAATTAGAAAAAAAACAAAATTGGAGTAGGTACCCAAAATGTACAGTGGTATGATGACAGGTTTAATTTGTATGTTGTCTTTGTAAATATTTTTGTTATATTCAAATTTTTATAGTTAAAACCTTTTTTCTACACATTATTATCGTGATCTAAAACTTATAAGAATTAAGTAAGCAATACCATAAGCACCACCGTGTACGCCTTGAATGTCCTATATAATAGAATAATAGTATTGAACTTCGTTAAGAATGCAGTTTACTTTCTATGTTGTTCCCTTTCCTCGTTTTACATCGTCATGAAGTTACGTTGGTGATTAAGAGTCAAATATTTTTTTTATTGAAATGAAAAAAATAAAATAAACAAATAGTAGTATTTATTTTAAGAAAAGGATCTAATCAGTACTAATTAAACCTCCCACTACTAGTAGTGGGGTGGTGTACCTATTTAGGGGGCGTTTGGTTAGAATCACCCCTCATATCACCAGTGATGTGCTTCCGGGACCAACCGAAGAACCCATAGGCGAAATAGATTGGGTACACAGCGAATCCTAAACTTCCTCAAAGACTGGCTAACGAGTTGATCACTGGTGATCAAAGATTACATGGGTTTATGGTGGTAATCCAGATCACCCTTAGAGGGGTGATCAGGGGGTAATCCGGATTACCACACCAAACCAAAAGGTGTAACCAAACGGGGTGATCTGAAATCACCTGCCAAGATCACCACAGGTGATCAAAGATCACCCCCAACCAAACGCCATAGTAATAGTAGTGGGGGTTTAAGACTATCAAGTTTTTTTTTGTTTTTTTTTTTTTTTTTGCCAAAAAGAGCTTGATAGTTTATACTTGGAAATTGGAATCATATTTGATCAAAAGTTTTTGCAAAATGTAAGTTTATGTCTGTGGTTGTTTTGAGGGGTTGAATTCTAAGAGATCAAGAGTTGTTTATTTTCTTTGAGAATAGATCAATTTTACAGGTATATAACCTGTCTGTGGAATCTAAACTTTATACTGTGTATTATATAATCATTCATAATAATATATAAATAAGTGTGTATTATATAATCATTTATAATAATATATAAATAAGTGTTAACGGGCATGGCCATTTAACAAAGGCCAAATGTTCAAATTGGGCCTAAACCTTTCGTGACTTGCTCAATTTGAGTTTAAAGCTTTACTGAACACCAAATTGGGCCTAAACCTATTTGAGAGGCACCAAATTAGGCCTAAATTTGACAGAGTTGTGATGGTGACACACACACGCCGTTATTAAAGGTAACGGCGTGATGTATTGGAAAAAATAATTATTTAGTTATTTAATTTTTTTTAATTTTCATTATATTTTAGAAAATAAATGAATGCGGGAAATTTCTTTTTGGCACAAATGCGGGAAAAAATTTTATTAGGGTTTTTTTCGGTAAGATCAAAATTACCAAAAAAAATTAAAGACTAGGAAAATATTTTTTATCATCTTCTCTCTACCAACAAACACAATTTTTTTAGAATTTATTCTCCAAAATAGATCAAAAGCCCTTTTTCCACCAAAAACATGATGAACACCATGAACTTATTCAGTTAAACCCAACCACCACCATAAAACAAACAAAACAACCCTCACAAAACAAAAATGAAAAATTCAGGGAAATTATTCCTTCTCAAGGCCCAACCACCGTCCATTTGGATTTGTTTCCCCTCAAAGCTCTCATCTTTTTCTTATATACAAGAATTAATGCTAGACTCGAAATTACGGAATACAACAGCAAAATCAAGTGAGAAATTGAGGGTGTGAAATGAGGAGAAAATATAACAAAAATTGACTTGAGCAATTTCTTCAGCACCCTATTGAAATCAGACCCACAACGGCCCTTACCCGCCACCTGCAACACTGGCGCTTGATGCGGTGGAGGAGCTTGCTACCCAATATGGATTGTCCAGTAATGTGCTCTGCTCATCGCCTAATCCCCAAACTTTCCTCAAATTCACTTTATTTCAACAAGGCTTCTCTTATGCATCGAAGAAGATAAATGGTAATATGGGTTCGATTTTTTTTCTCTCTTTAATTGAAGGAAAAATCATAATTTTTTTGGGTAGAAAAAGTCAAAAAGACAGGAGAAAAAATTATGAACATAAATCTGGAACTCACCATATTTAATTCTCGTATTTTGATTTAACTTTTAACTCTTTTTTATTTATTTATCCAACAAAAATGCTATTTTAAATTTTATATTAAATTATTTTATAACCCTAAATCCCAATATGTAATATCTTATCTACACCCGGCCAAAAAAATTATCTTATCTACACAAATTTAATTTCCTAAAAAAAAAAATTCAAAAATACTGAAATGGAATAAAAAAAATAGCCACGTGGCTAGATATATCATTCTCCCAACTTGTAACGCGTTAAATACGTGCGTGTTGTCCAATTAGCGTTTTCTGTCAAATTTAGGCTCAATTTGGTGCCTCTCGAATACGTTTAGGCCCAATTTGGTGTCCAATAAAGGTTTAGACTCAAATTGAGCAAGTCGCAAAAGATTTAGGCCCAAATTGAGTAAAATAACAAAGGTTGTTCCTATATTCTTCAAGATTTGAAATTAGCTTGGGACTGTGGTTTCGCAAAATTATTGTATTGTTGAGCCGGACTCTTTGTTAGTTGTGAACAAGATCCTCCATAAAATGCGGCCCTCGTGATCCTTTATTCTAGATTTGTATATATGCATGGACTTCTTACTTGCCTCCTGAGCCTTTCAGGGATCTTTTGGTGTTGTTTTTCTTACCAATCCACCAAGCACTTTGCAATCAGTTGAGTTGATTGCTAAAGACATTTTTAGTGTAGGTAAGCCTTGGGCTTGCAGTTAGTTAAAGTGGTTTCAGACCAATCCAATCTACCTTAGAAGAAGTGGTAAATGGTAATACTCACTTTCTAATGTAAAAGAAAATTTTAAATATTAAAATGAAGAAAATACCCAAATTCTTAATCTAAATTTTTTTTGCTTTTATTTAATCCAAATATTTGAAAGATTATAAAATGAGAAGTAAAATATACTATGGTTTCATACTCTATTACCAAAAAAAAAACTCTATGACTATGAGTCTATGATCATAAAACTTGGGCTTATTAATAACAATAAAAACGATTCCAAATCCAATCCCTCTTATGGCCTAAAACAAATCCAATCCCTCTCAATTTCAAACTTCAAAATAAAACTGGGCCAGTCGGGCCATGGGCTACCTACGATACTCTGAGTCAAGTGACAAGCACGTGACTTCTTCGCCCCGTTTCATGGTTTGGCAAAAAGTTAGAACTAAAAGAAACTTTACTCGACGGCGACACTTTCCGCTCCTCGGCGAGGGTTTGGAGTTTCAAATGGATGGAGAAATGGACCCAGATATGTTCCAATGGTTCATGGAATTCCTATTGCATGAACCAGTCGACTTGATGTTGATGAAGACACGCATCGAATCTGCTCCGCCATTGGACGGCAACCCTCGCCCCAAGAAAATACTGCTCCTCCTCTCTATCCAATTCAAAGTCTCCAGCGGCAACATTTCGGAGGAAATCCTCGACCATTTGGAGATGATCGAGCGCCTTGACCGCAGCCAATGTCTCCGCATCACCGACTCCATGATCCGAGCTTATTGCGCCGTCGCACTTGAATGTACCGCCAAGTACTTGCCTGGAGACTTGCAACGGAACGGCAAGTATTTGGACGCCGTCAACAGAATCTGGAAAGGCAGAATTGAGAGTCTTGAGAAATCCAAGGAATCGAAGTTGGTGACAACGGAAGAACTGAGAGGTAGACGGCGTCAACTGGAAGCTGCCGTTGAGGATGAGGAGGTTGCCAACGTATTAATTGGTACCAGTACTTACCTTGATGCCATGATTATGATTAGGGCCTATCTGAGGGAAACTAAGGCATTGATGGGTATCTCATCGCTCGAAAGAGAATGTGAATCTTTCCTTTCACGAAAAATATATGTCTGGGATTCGAGTAATAGAAGCAGATTAGAATTTCATGAAGCTGAAATGAAAAAAAGGTAGGTCTTGAGCTCTTCCTTACTTTCTTTTTAAATCCTTTGAGCTCCATCTTTACATTTGCATTTGAATTAAGAAATTTAGAGTTCATGGAACACACTGTTCATGATTATGATCAATTTTATATACTATTTTGTTGAAATCATCTCAAAATAGTTTGAATTTGAAGTATGTAGAGGAAACATTGAATTTGAAAGCTCCTTCTTTTTATTTACTCTTTGCTTATACATCCTTGTGTTAAACCCTTTCTTTCTTGTTAGTGGCTTAGTGCGTAGTGTTCATGTTCATACTTCATAGTAAATAAAATTCAAATCAATGTATGGATGGAAAAAGAGTAGAGTTTCAGGGATTCGAATGCGTCCTCTACCCTTTTTTGATTCTTTCATCTGTTTCTATTTTTGATCTTTTGTTATTTAATTTTTTTTAGTGATGGTCTCCACGGTTTTACAATATTTTCTATTTTTCTGCATATGAGAAGATATCTTTCCTCACATTTTATTCGAGCTTTCGTTGCTGCATTTGAAGACATTGAACCCGATTTTTGTTGTCACAAAACAAGCTTTTGGATATTGTAATTCAAAATAGCCACATGTTAAACAGTTTCCTGTGTAGCAGATTAGACTTCTTTACCAAGTTGGCCGAGCATGAGACTCTTTCCTGTGAAGTGAACTACCTTATATCTCTTGTTTTGGTATGTCCAGCCATTGAATATATCACTTCTGTTTTCTATCAGGCTGGGCTGCTGGTGCATCCTTTTAGACTATACTAATGCCGATAGAAGGCATAGTAAGAACTCCTTCATTTGGTAAAATATTGAATGGAAGGCCAAGTGTGCCCCTTGAATTAAGCTAAATACTGGTTGATTCCTCATTTCGGATAATCATAGCTGGAAAAGCTGTACTGGTGTTATTCGAGTTATTAATGTTTGTTCATCTACTAACAAGATTTCAGAATCCCAACATGCAAGCTCTACATGCTAGAATTTAGATACATTGATTTCCTAGAAATAGACTCTTATTAATTATTATCCATATTTTGTCTCCAATTTGCAGGCAGCTGATGTATCAACTTCAACACAGGCCCATTGTCATTGACAATCTTGAGTATTCGAATGTTTTTGCATTGTGTCCAATCAAAGTATATTCTTTTGTTTTAGGAAGCTCTCAAACAGCCAACCTATTGTTGATAATTGCTTCTAATAGTAGAGAGCTTAATAATACATACTCTGCCCTTTTTTTGGATGACTTGCTATTATATGATTATAGACTTTAATAGTTCTCTGACTTCTCCAACCCATTTAGGGTGTATGGAAAAAATCTTCAAACAAAAGTGAAATGTGTATGCAATATGCATTGACAAATCAAAGAATGAAATCAGGTGTTTGTACTTGTGGAATTGGTTTTGTTTGGGAGGGCATTGGGTTACAGTTGATGGGAGGTGATTTTTTTTTTGTTTATTTGGGTACTTTGAATATGGTTGGATCTTGACATCTTGAAATTGGGGAGGAAGTGAGGCCAGGGCCAGGGTTGGTGCTGGGCAGATTAGGATGATTCCAACCTGGGAATTAAGCTCCAAAGACAAATATGTTTTCAGAATTTTTCTTATAAAAGCTGAAAAATTTAAGTGAAATCTGAAATCATTGTAAACAGCTAAAATAATACTATTATTACTACTGCTAAAATAAGGTAAACATATCATGAACATTGACTTCAAGTCAACCTCTACCACAAAAAGGTGCTACAATAAACAATTACTAATTGGTTTTTTTTTATTAGTATTTTTTTCTACTCTTTCGAGTTTCGACTTTCATGGCGTTCATGGCCTCTTATAGTTATAGCCCATCACCTTCATAAATTCGACGCGTTTTGGGATGATGGTGATACCAACTTGTTTTTGAGAGCGATAGCCGATAGCTTCTATTAGAAATTTAGAATAATGTTTTGTTTGCACAAAATTACACACAAATATGAGAGATTCTCTTTTACATTTTTTTTATTTTTTTTTTGTATGTTTTGCTCGGTCTTTGACTAAAACTTCAATCAACTTAACTGCATTATTTGATTTAGTAATAATCATTTAAAAAGCATCTACAAACTTTTATTAATATAAACAAATACAAATTGTCAATTATGTACTTGTTTTTATTCATTGACGTATTAGAATAATGCTTTTGGTCGCTAATATATATATATAAGCATATTTTAGAAAATGAAAATGAAAATGATAATAAAGTGAAATAAAAATAAAAATATTTTCAATTTCCATTCAATTATCATTTTCATTTTTCAAAAGTATACTCATTTTTATTTATACATATTGTGTGCTTACTTGATTTCTTTGATATTGTTACAAAATTGGTAACAGAAAAGATTTTCTCCCATCAAACAGACCCTAACTTTTTTGTGGCTAGAATTGTATAGAGCTATTTTAGCATAATTTAAATAAATATGACTATTGTCGTCGTATATCATCAGTCATTTTCATTTCATTGAATAGTTTTCTTAAAATTTACAAAAAAAAAAAAATGTATTTAAGGGTACAATTTCACATATAACAAGATCTACCAAAAATTGATCCTTACATATCAAATAAAAAAGAATCAACTCCTTAATGAGAAATTAAACCAACATATCTATATTATTCTCATTATATATATATATATATATATATGAAACTATATGTCATATTATTTGTAAGTAATCGAACTTAAACAAATTTTTTTTAGTGTAGTATATATACTAAGTATTAATATTATGGAGATTTCAAAAAAAAAAGTATTAATATTATTGGAATATATAATTAATTGATCGGAAATATTTAGAAACTTACTAAATTAAATTATAACCACAGCTATAAGATTTTGTCACCTACTAAATTATAATAACCACAATTAATGTCGAAAAAAAAAATTATAACCACAACTATTAGATTAGAGTTGCTATTTTCAACAATCAACAGTACTACTATAATAATATACACTATTCTATTCAACAATTTTTTTTTCGTTTAGAACTGTATCAGTCCAAGTCAACGTGGCCATGCACGTTATCATAGTAATAAATACTACTGCCACTATAAAGCATATATGTCCAAAGCAGGAAGCCAGCTAGCAGCTGGCAAAGTTTTTTGCAATCAAGATCGCGTCAAAGGCCACATAGCCATTTTTTTTTTTTTCAGAAGAGAGGATATATAGCGATTGATTAATTCAAATGTTTTGATAATTAACAGTTTTGAATTCGAGTCTTATGGATAGAAAATAATTATCATTAAGAGAGATTTACCAATAATATGACGACATGACTTGAAAAAATTAGTTGTGATATTGTTAAAATCTGTGGTTTACAAAAAAAATTATACTATATATCCAGACATTTCAGAGCAGAGAGGTAACAAATTAAGAGGGATTTGGATTGGATCAATTGGGGTTTAAATACATATATATATATATATATATTATATGTAAAATTTGGATTTAGAAGAATTTTAGGTTAAGGTTAACTCTATGACCACCTCTAAAAATATGTCATATCTAGTCGTTATCTTATCTATATATAGAGTACAGTACTAATTATATGTGTATGTTCGAGGTAAAATGAGATCGGGTGGATAAAATAAAATCTCTGACCAATCCAAATTAAACCATTCAAACACAAAATAAATATGGTTATTGATTATGAAATCTAAATTTTGCACTGCTGCACATGCATATAGTATATGAAGATGAAAGGGAGACTAGATGGGGTTTTGCTTTCTTCTCATCATTTTCTCTTTTTCCTGCTTTTCTGTCGTTTCAAGATGAAGTGTTTGGCCAATTATGTATTAAACGCGTTCATGGCGTGCGCAGCCTATATCTATAAATAAAAATTCGTAAGTCCCCACACGTTAATTTGTACATATATTTCCTTTTGTTTTTTTCTTGCCCAAGTCATTTTTTTCATTATTGTTTTTGATATAATGATTTGGGAGTAAACTCTTTTGAATGAATGAAATGAAATCAAAGTGAGCAATAGGGACACCCCGTACAATAGGAAGTTTGTTCCTTTCTGTTTGTTTTATTTTTGGTGCCATTGTTCCATGGATATTTAGCTCTATAGTACAGTGTACGTGAATCAGTGAGTGCTTCTCATTATTCATGACATATATTCAATGACTATATATTATAATATTATACAATTTTACTGAACTAGGCCAAAAAAATTTTTTTTTTTTTACTGAACTTAATTTGACCATATAGGCCACATCAATGCGTCATTATATATAGAAAAGTAATTATAGGTAACATTCCTTAACCTTTTTTTGCACAAATTATATATGTTCGTTAATTACCTTATTAGCGTCAAATCTCGCCTTGCTTATACACTTTCCTCATTTGTCCGAGAAAAACTCATAAGTTAATATTAATAGTAAGTATTTTTGAGTCACCGTCACTACAACAAATTTGATGATAATTAGTAACGAAAATTTCACGATGTACCCTATATATTGGGGTATAACCAGCTGTGGGATGTTGGTGCAGTCCCGATATTGATTTCCTGGTATTAGAGATTTGTCCCCTTATCTTCTGCTAAAAACCAAATGAAATTTCATACAAAACGATAATTTCCTTTTCTAATAACTATTAAGAGTTCTGTCCTTTTCAACCATATATATATATATATATATGTTTCTATCAATCATAAGGACTAATATTAATGATCAGGGGAGGATCTCAAACATAGACGGCAGGGGATGAATTAATAATCAAATATGAAAAGTACTCCACTCTCAAAGATATACTCTTCAAGATTTTGATTAATGCAAAATTTAATATTTTCATTTGATTTTGTAAAACTAGCAACCTTTAAAGTACCATTTCCGGCGATTACAAACAAGTTCAGGTAATAGTAAAATATAGTCAAATGATGATTCTTGTATAATTAATGTTAGTTTGGGTCGAGCCAAAGAAAAATCGATATTACTTGAATAAAAAGTATGGTGATTGGAATTTTTTTTTTTTTTTGAAAAAACGCCTTCATATTCGGGATCGGTTTAAGGTAGGACGTGACTTTAATATGAATATCTTGAACCGAATACTCAGGCCAAAAAAAAAAAAAATACTTGCATTTGAATAATGTCATACATCTATTCTCTCTCTGTACTATTATTAATTCGTTCAAAAACTAAAACAGATGAGTATGAAGTATGAACTCAATCTATTGGATTTAATTAGCCAGCTCCGACAAAGAATAAAGAAAGGTGGATACTACTAGATTGACCTTTTCCTACATTGAGCAGCCGAGTCCTGTTTTATTTCGTCGGGTATTATTGTACACGTTTTATTGTCTTGGATCACTCGACAAAATATATATATTAATATTGCAATTATAATGGGAAAAAATTCAATTATATTACGGTAGGAAATTAAAAGTTTTTGTTTCAAACATTAGATAAGGTGCCTTTGGGTTGCTATTTTGAAAAATGAAGTATATATAATTTTGAAAACAAGTAACTCGATCATAATTTTTATTAGATAAATATGCATTCATTTAGATAGCAGGAACATAACTGTCACCAAAAAAAAAAAGTTGATACAAAAATTTATGTTGCAAAAGCAAGTAAGCCAACCAACGATACAAACAAACTAGAATCAATTAAAAAGTTACATTTATTTATAATAATTATAATTACTTGATCATAATTATACCTTCTTTTATTGGTTTGAAATCTCAAATTGGGCTCGGGCTTGACCTTTCAAAAAAATTTGAATTACAGACCCAAACTTTGAAGAATATCAACATTTTCGAGTAAAGCCAAATAAGCAGGGGGGAGCTACATAATAAGGGGGGATAGCCATTGCTACCCCAAAGCCAAAAAAAAATATATTGAAGGGGCTTAAAAAATTAAAAATTGCTACCCCAAGAAAAAATTGTTGGCTACCCCAAAAAATTTTTGGTTAAGAATAAAGTATATTGATGGTCAAAATCTAAAGATAAAATCTACATGGAATGGTTAAAATCACATAGGGTTGTTTAATTAGTAGCCATGTGTCTATTTATTATTGGTGTTCACAATTTATTTCCTCACCACTTAGTCACTTTATAAAACTCACTAAAAAGGCTTGCCCTAGCATTATTCTCATTCTCTCTAAACACTTTGTCTTATTTTTTTTCATTTCGTTGTCTTCTTGTAACAAACTAAGAAGTTTTTGTTTCTTCATCCTTTTCAATTTCAATTTGGAATTCAAGAAGGGAATCAACACATAAGTTCTTCTTTTACAATTTTATATTAATATATATGTGAGTATGTCCAAATTATTCAATTTATTCTTATTCATTTAATTTTTCTTTCTATTTTTATTCCATTAAAATTGCTTTCAAGTTTTTAATCATTCGTTTGTCACATTCTCATTTATTTTTTATTTAAATTTTCTTATATGCAGGATTAAGAAGAATGAAAATGTTAAAAACTATTAATTCATTTATTTAAATTTTTTTTGAAACTGTCAATATTCCTGCTTCCTTCCTATTTTTATATATTTATTAAACCTACTATTAATTTTATAAGCAAAACTTTCATTGAGTGCCACATGGCATTAGGTTTTTTGTACAAGTGTCAATAGTTAATTTTCTAATGTTTTGTTTATTATATTTGTATTCATTTAGTTTGGAAAAATCAAAAGACATTCATCCACTTTCCTATATAAAATAAATTATAAATTTGTTATGAATATACATGTATATCGTGGATGTCCATGAATCTAAAATTAAAGTATGGATAAGATCAATAACTTGGTTCATTCATACATATATACCTATGTACTAAGTTCATCCTCTTATATTTATGGTGATGTATCTATGTGCCTATAAATACACTATTTACTTTGTTATGAAATATGATGAATAAGAATAATTTCTCTCCTTTTTCATATTTTCTTCTTTTTCATATTCTATTGTCTCTCTATTCTCTTGTCTTTTTCATACTTCAATTTTCTATTTTCTTCGTTTGTTTTGTTATCATTTCACAACAAAATTTCATTTCTTAACTGAAATTTTCTTAAAAGAATTTATAAAATAAAACAGCCGCTCACGAAACGCGGCCGGAAGTTCTAGTTAGATATTAAGTAGATACTATCAATTGATTATGATTGTTTAATAGGTCAACTAGCTAGAAAGCTAATGGAGCTAAGCCATAGCTGGCCATTCTAAAATCTTAAATAACCCACGCCACGCCCTACCGTAACGCGTCTCCAAAATCTACCAGTACCAATTTCATCTTCTTCTTCTAGTAAGATCTTACTATTCTTTGGTCAAACTAGTAGACTAAACACATTAAAATCGGCCAAAAAAAAAACACATTAAAATCAACACTAATATTCTATTTAAATTTAATACAGCTAATTCTTTTTAGAAAAATTAAGACAAAAAAAACTAATTATCCTGATTCAGATATGCTCATTAAGTAACATTCAAAATCATTCGAAGTAATTTTCAAAAAAAAAAATCATTCGAAGTAATAAACTTTTTTTTATCCTACTTGAAGTTACTAAAATCCGAATCATAATGATTGAAATTAATTAATTTTAGAATAATATTTCTTGCCCCTCCATTTTGTCATACACAATGCTCTCTCTTGATGTGTTCATCACACATTAGGCTATGCGTCTTCTCTTTCTTTCCTTTTTTTTTCTATTTTTATTTTTTATTAAGTTTAGCATTAATTTCACTAAGTTTAGTCCCAAATTAAAATTTTATTTTTATTTTAAGGGTAAATTTCAAAATTAATAATTTATTATTATAGGGTTTTAGAAATAAAATACAAAACTAATTTCACTAAGTTTAGCCCCAAATTAAAATTTTATTTTCATTTTAAGGGTAAATTCCATAATTAATAATAATATTGTTATAGGGTTTTAGAAATAAAATATATAATTAATTCACTAAGTTTAGTCCAAATTAAAATTAAAATTTTATTTTAAGGGTTAGAAAATTTAAAATTTATAAATAGTGCATTGGAACCAATAAAATGATGACATGTGGCTTGACATATGATAGACACATCAGAAGGAAACATTGTGTGTGACAAAATAGAGGGGTGTATAGCAAAACCCTTAATTTTACTAATTTAATAATACTTTACTAATAGACCATGTAATTTGTTTTTCGGAAAAAAAAAAAAAACTAATAGACCATGTAGCTAGTAGCTAGCATATTTTTTTGCTACTCACGAACATTATATTGAAATTGACTACACGATAGGAGGTAGTTCTCTCATTTCCCATAATCTCACTCCGCCCATCCCAGAATTCAAACCCAGGACCTCCTGCAAGAAATCCCAAACTTTAATCACCGGAGTTTCCGCTCGGTACATAATTCATATTGATATATTGAGTTAAAATAGACAACTCTAACTATTTAATCCCCAATTCCAACATTTGGGTCCACCATTCAAAAAAAGAAAATGAAGAAGGACAATATTTTTTTTTTATTTTTTATCAATAAAAAATGTGGCCAAAAAGAATTAAAAAAAAGGAAATTATGACAAATATTGGTGGGGTGGGTTTATTTTATATTATTAAAATATCATTTCTAACTCAAAGAGATATATGTACTTCCCACTACCCCGCTTTCGATTTTGCCATAAACACCTCTCCTTTCCTCTGTCTTTGGTATTTTATCTGTCTTTCTGATGAGTGATGAGTGTTGAAAAACTGAAGTGAGTGTTGGAAAGATTACAAGACTTGAAAAAAAAAGAAAAAGACAAGAGTTACAACTCAAATCCAAAGAAATCTCACATGGGAAGAGCTGATTTTACAACTACTCCAAAACTACTTCTACTTGTTAACCTTGCTTCTTCTTTCATTGCATTGCTCTGGCTTTCAACCTTTGGATTTGCTGCTGCTACTCCTCTTCTTCATTCTGAAGAAGGTACTATAATTTTTTTTCTTTTAACCCAACAGTTGTTTTGAGTTTGTGTTCCTGTCTTGTGAATTTATACTATTGTATTATAAATTTGGTATTTTTGCAGTGAAGGCACTGAAAGCAATAGGGAAGAAGATGGGGAAGAAGGATTGGGATTTTAAGGTGGATCCTTGCAGTGGAAAAGGGAACTGGATTGTAGAGGGAGATGAAGAAACTGGATTTGCAAGCAATGTCACCTGCAATTGCTCTTTTAACAACAACACCACCTGCCATGTAGTAACCATGTACTGCTCTTCTTTCTCCATTATTCATCCATCAATTTGCTTCTTTTCTTAATTTTCTCCTCTACCAATCTTCCATTTTGTGGTTTTTGGGTGGCAATCAATATCAATATTGATTAAGACTATTAATTATGGGTTTGTTACATTTCAAATTTTAACTTTTAGTTTATTCATTTTGGTAATGATGATTATTAAGAATAATAATGGTATTGGCAGGCAATTTTGATGGAAACCCACAGTCTGAAAACTCTTGATATTTTGTCAAAGACTTCCCTATGGCTATGGCCATGGTTTGAGCTTGGCTTTAAATTTGTCGGTTCTAAACTTCTTTCTTTATACATCACGAGTCAAATACAACAGTATTCTTCCCCTTTCTTAGAAAATAAAAAAACGTTTTCTTGAAAAACTTAAAAAAGAATTGTTTTATTGTCAAATACACTGAATTTTATTTTTTAACTTTTTTTGCTACAAGTTTTATTTTTTAATAAAAAGTATGGAGTACTCCTAGTAGATTAGTGATTACATAGAGACACTATATTTTTTCTGGACACATTTTGGACAAGTTAACGTCAAGCCCCCAATGGGTCCCCGAGGCCCGAACAGGCCATGGAAAGTTGAATCCATTTTGGGAGTTTTGTGGGCTATTGTAGACCCATACGATCATTTGGGCTTGGAATGGGATACTCAATTTTAACGGCTATTAAGTAAAATTAAACGTCTAATTTATTGATGGATCTTTGAACAAGTTATGCTCTCATTTCAGGTCTAGCCATTCAAACAATTGCAAAGCTTACCTAAAAACAAAAACAAAAATTGCAAAGCATATATAAAGTGGAAGTTCAATTTTAATGGATTTGATTAATTGGGTTAGGATTTTGGTGGTAAATTAAGAATATGAATTGTTTGTCAAGGTATGTATGTACTAACTTGGTGCAGAAGCTTTTTGCAGATTTTTAACTGCTATGAATATATCAGCAACTTTACCACCTGAGTTTTCCAAGTTTCCACACTTGAAAGTGCTGTAAGCAACTCCATTCGTCTACTTCACTTGAACAATGAATAATCATTTGGTGTTAATTTTATGATTAATCCTACTTTTTGCTTGTATAGGGACCTAAGTCGCAACTATTTCACAGGTTCCATTCCTAAAGAATGGGCTACCATGAAGTTGGACATGCTGTAAACATCCCACCTCTCACTGCTCTGCTCTCTTTGTAATTTTATGTTTGATTTTGTTGTTATTGTTCAAGTTATAAGCTTATATTGGTTCATTTTGCAGCTCTTTCATGGGAAACCGGTTGTCCGGTCCATTCCCAAAAGTTCTCACCAACATCACAAGCCTCACAAACCTGTATGCACAAAACCTTTATTTTTCACCTTTCTATCATGTTGAAAAGATGTTCTTTAATTTTGTTTTGATGTTATGTTATTGTGTAGATTGGACACTTCCACCTATCTCTTAAATGATGTAAAGATGAACAATTTCAATTATCTTTACTAAAACTGAATACTAACATATTGTACCTTTCCAGGTCTGTTGAAGGAAACAACTTTTCAGGACCCATTCCTCCAGAGATTGGAAAGTTGATCAATTTACAGAAACTGTAATTCATTCCATCCTTCTTGTGTACAAAAGCCCTTGACTTTAAATGCTTTTTCATTGATGTTATTAAAATTTTTATTATCTTCTCTCGTCAGTGTTCTGTCATCTAATGCCTTAAGTGGAGAATTACCTGCAGAACTAGCCAAGTTGGTCAACTTGACTGATATGTAAGAGAAACCGTTAACTTCCCAAAGTATTTCATTTATAGGTGCTAGGTCTATGTGTTGATGATCATTAATTAACAATTTTATAAGGTGTTATTTTACACCTAAGCAGGGTTTTGGTAGTGTTGATCTTGATATATATACTTTTCAGCATTTTATTCATGTGTGATAGACTTATACTTCTAAGCTGGCAATGTTCACTGTCAATGGCACTTTACTTTTGCTAATACCCTTTACAATCTTTTCTTGCTTTGAATTGTTTTAGACGGTTTAGCGACAATAACTTCTCTGGAAAGATACCTGATTTTATCAGTAACTGGAAGCAGATTCAGAAACTGTGAGTTTTCAAACCTTAGCTTAGTAATTTTTTTCAAACCTTAGCTTAGTAATTTAGACAGCAATATTCTTGGTTTATTGGTATAACTTAAT
Organism: Corchorus capsularis; assembly: GCA_001974805.1. NCBI lineage: Eukaryota > Viridiplantae > Streptophyta > Magnoliopsida > Malvales > Malvaceae > Corchorus > Corchorus capsularis. Next base: position 21,683 of record AWWV01013438.1, on the reverse strand, counting down.
TTCTTCTTCTTTTTCTTTTCAGGCAGTTTCAAGGTTGCTCTCTTGAGGGGCCTATACCGTCCAGCATTTCTGCTTTGACTAGCTTATCTGATTTGTATGCAACCATATGATAATTCTTATTGAATTTTGTTGTTTTCTCTTTTGTAGATGACTTCATTGAACTAATATTTTGACTTTTTAATGATTGTTAGGAGGATTAGTGACTTGAAAGGCAAAGGGTCCCCATTTCCGCCATTGCGTAACTATGACTCACTGAAGACATTGTTAGTATATTTCAATTGATATTATGTATTTTCTTATAGATACTTTCAAATTCACATGGGTTGTGATCTATGATATCTTTCTTAGAACCAAAAATCAAATTGTTTAATGCAGGATACTGAGGAACTGCAAGATACATGGAGAAATCCCAGAGTACATTGGGGATATGAAGAAATTGAAAACCCTGTAAGTTGCATTAATCTAGGGCATTACTGGTACTGCTACTTTTCTGATTACTTTCTTGTATGTTTTGGTGCATCTGAGGCCTCACTAGAGTTAGGGAAAAGCTTCCTATTTTCTGAAACACTTCAAATGCTTTGCTGTTAATTAAAAATTTACAACTGCTTTGCTGTTATAATGCAGGGATCTCAGCTATAATAACTTGACTGGAGAAATTCCCAGTTCATTCTACAAACTGACAAAAGCAGATTTCTTGTAAGAGTTTGTAATTCTTTTACCATAATTCTGACAAACTTAGATGTATAAAAAAAAAAATTCTGACAAACTTACTGTTATTGTTAATATTATGAGATTATATAGTTTTATCTTATTATATTTGCTACTGTAGGTATTTGACTCGAAATCAGCTCACCGGGTCTGTCCCTGAGTGGATCCTAGAAAGAAATAAAAATGCGTATGTCTACATATTCTGAACTTGTTATTGCATTGATGAAGCTATAATGTTCTTAGCTTCTGAATAACTTGCTTTTTGGTGAATTTTGAATAACTCAATCATTTTCATGATGCACAGTAAACAAATACTGTATCTTGCCTAGCTTGTTCAATCATCCCATGAAGCCAAAGAAAGTTCATTAAGTTACATATTGTTAAAATACTTCCTCATTAATCACAAAATAATATAATGGACAATGATTGACTATTTACATTTTTTTTAAAAAAAAATCTACAGGGATATATCTTTCAACAATTTCACCTGGGACACATCAAGTCCAATAGAATGTCCTCGAGGGAGCGTGTAAGACATTCCTTTAGAGATGTTTACTGTGATCCTAAATCATCAATCAAAATGTATGAGTTGAAATATTAAAGTACTTTGCATACTTTTTCAGGAACTTGGTTGAGAGCTACTCCACACCAACAAATAAATTGTAAGAGTTTTATACATTTATTTTCAGATATTCTATTGAGTAGTTGCAGATGTACTTTGGTAGTGTTCACGGTTTCATAAATGGCTGGCTCTGGACCTCCACATGGTTTACTTAAAAATAAAGTTTATTGATTCTTCTTTGGCTTTTGTCTGTCTTGGTGCAGAAGTAAAGTTCCTTCATGTCTAAAACAGAACTTCCCATGTTCAGCTTCATCTAGTCAACGTAAGTCCACTTTGGGTTTTGGAAAAGCATCCCCTATGTTTATCTAACCAGGATGTTGTATTATCTTCCCCTTCTTGCTTAGTATATATATTAAATCCCACTATATTGTTGCTTAATAACAGATAAATACTCCTTGCACATTAATTGTGGGGGGCAAGAATTAAATGTCAATGGTGATGCCAAATATGAAGCTGATATGGAACCAAGAGGTGCTTCCATGTTTTACTTGGGGCACAACTGGGCATTAAGCAGCACTGGAAACTTCATGGATAATGATATTGATGCAGATGACTATATTGTTACCAATACTTCTGCATTGTCCAATGTATCTGCAACTCATTCCGAACTCTACACAACTGCTCGTGTTTCTCCCCTCTCTCTCACATACTATGGACTCTGCCTAGGGAATGGGAACTACACTGTTAATCTGCATTTTGCGGAGATTATTTATATAAATGATCGATCATTTTACAGCCTTGGGAAACGCATATTCGATGTCTATATTCAGGTAATTTACTTTCAGTGTACATGATATGAAAGCAAGAAAAATAAAAAAATATATGTGCATGGCGATTTGAAGATTTTATCTCCTAATTTTATGCTCTTATCTGTCTAAATGTAGGGAGAATTGGTGCTGAAAGACTTTAATATTCAAGATGAAGCTGGTGGTAGTGGTAAGCCCATTGTAAAGAACTTTACAGCTGTCGTGACAAGAAATACATTGAAAATCCACTTATACTGGGCTGGAAGGGGGACAACAGGCATACCAGCAAGGGGGATGTATGGTCCAATCATATCAGCTATATCAGTGGTTCCAAGTAAGTTGCTAAACTCAATAAGGTCTTGTCTTGCTTTTCATCATTAACAAGTGGCAGTGGTATTCAAGAGCATTTTATCAATCAACTGTTTTGCCACTAAGGGGGTTGATCATGCTAACTGAACTCACTGTAAACTATTAGTACTAATTGTTTATATATCACCCTTCTGTTAATCAAGTTTAGCTTCATTCAATGGAGAGATTCAGTAGTTATCCCATTTTATTAGTCATTATCATCTGGAGGATTGTATTGAAGTATTGAACATTAGTAATTGTTGTCCTAATCAAAATTGACAGATGATATTAGTTTTCTTTTTCTTGAAATTCAGTGATTATTATTCTTCCCATATAATGCATTCACCCACAGAGGCTTCTGTTTGCATATAGTGGTTTTTTAAGAGTTCATATGAAAACTGAGAAGTATAATCCGCATTAAGTTATTGTTAGGCCCCTATGCTCCATGATTGCCAGGATTGAATTTTGTTGACTTTTTATTGAAGTACATTGATTGGAACAATTATTTCTTCTTAACCAGACTTTAAGCCCCCAACTGTTACTGGGAAGAAGAATTATCTCATAATTGCGGCAGGGGCAGCATCTGCAGCAATACTTATAGTCCTTATGGTCTTAGGTATCATTTGGAGAAAAGGCTGGCTGGGAGGCAAAATCTCTGCTGAAAACGGTATTTGACAACTTAGTGAACTCTGTCATCACATGCACACACTTATAAGACTTTTTTTCTGTACACAATAGCAGGGAAAACATTGAAGGTTCAGATGGCACTTGTTTAAATCTTGCATAAGTCAATCTGACATCCAATTTCTTGACTTCTAACGACATGTTCCATATCCTATTTGTGTACCTAGTGGCAGAAGAACAAGCACCTATGTCAAAAATAGAGTAGATAACAATGTCACACACAACTTTTAAAGATATAAAACCTTGATTTTATTTTTCATAATCCAGAGTAAAAAATTGAACTCTTATCTTATGCATATGTATCTCATTGTAGGTTTAAGTCAAATTGTATTGTTGAAGCTGCAACATGAGGCCTAGGACTTAAGATTTTTGTTTCTTCTATTTTCTTTACGCATTATGGCCTCGCAGAAATCATCATATGGCTTAGATATCATACATAAAGTTATTGAAAGAATGATATAAATATACCTCTTTGACATCTAATACTGTATTCTTGCCAGAGCTGAAAGGCCTGGATCTGCAAACAGGAATTTTCAGTCTAAGGCAGATTAAAGCTGCCACCAACAACTTCGATGCTGAAAACAAAATTGGAGAGGGTGGATTTGGTTCTGTTTACAAGGTAAGTGTGTATATTCTAGTCATATGCTTTTTGACCATCCATTCAAAATGTTCATCATAGTTTTCTACAAGCTGACGATTAAAAAGAGTTTATTACCATAATCCAATGAATCAAAATCCTTATTGTCTTAGGCAGTCTCCATGTTCAGACAAAGAGACAAGGATATGATCCAAAGTTGCTCCATAAATTAGCTTTAACCAGGGAGTCTATTTTATTTTAAAGGGGTTACTGACACATGACATTATTCTTGAATCTTGATCTTCTGGTTGTATAGTAGTGGTAAGTTTTGGGGAGTTATGGGGATGATGTAGATAATGTGGCATAGATGTAAAAAAATTTGTTATAAGAAGAGAAGAGTTAAAGAATCCATATTGAAGCACTCAAGTGCATGTCCATGCATGCATACATGCCTTTGCATGATTAAAATATGAAAATTCACTTATATACAATTAAATCTAAGGCTGCTGCTTTGTATGCTGAATGCAGGGTTTCTTATCAGATGGGACAGTTATCGCAGTGAAGCAGCTTTCATCAAAATCTAAGCAGGGAAATCGTGAATTTGTGAATGAAATAGGCATGATATCTGCACTGCAGCATCCGAATCTTGTGAAGCTCTATGGATGTTGTGCAGAAGGAAACCAGTTATTGCTAGTTTATGAGTACATGGAAAATAACTGTGTATCTCGTGCTATTTTTGGTAAGCTTAGAACTTCTAACACTCCATGATATGTAAATTATTTATGGAAAGTCCACCCTTACAAGTCACCATTCAACTGTTGATCGGCTTTCATTCTGCTTAATAACAGGGAAGGGCTCAACACCCAAATTGAAACTGGACTGGTCTACCCGAAGAAACATTTGCCTTGGTATTGCCAGCGGTTTGGCCTACCTCCATGAAGAGTCGAGGATTAAAATTGTGCACAGGGATATTAAAACAAGTAATGTGTTGCTTGATAAGAATCTAAATGCAAAAATTTCTGATTTTGGTTTGGCAAAGCTAAATGACGATGACAAAACCCACATCAGCACTCGTATAGCCGGGACAATGTAAGCTATGTTATGAGAATTTCTTCAGCATTTTAACTTCTCTTCTAGTCATTGGTGATGGTCATGACCATAACCAACATCAGCCATGGCTAAATACAATGACTCAAGATATGCGATCTACACTATATTGCTTTATCTATTAGTAACTGTTTTGTTCTTTTGTGCTGTAGTGGTTATATGGCTCCTGAGTATGCAATGCGTGGATACCTAACCAGCAAAGCTGATGTCTATAGCTTTGGTGTTGTTGCATTGGAAATTGTTAGTGGAAAGAGCAACACAAACTACAGACCAACCGATGACTTTGTTTACCTTCTTGACTGGGTAAATATTGAATCTCTGCTAAAGTTCTTTAATCCTCTTTACTTATACAGTGGAGTTTCCTGTTTTCTTTCTTGTTATTCCTTCAGGGGAAAAAAAAAAGCGCCTCTAAAGTTAACTGAGCTACATTAGTTCCTATTATAGAAGAACTTTCAAACTCTTCCTGCATTATTTGAACAAATAATTCCATATTATCTGTGAATGAACATGAAAGCCATGGTACAACTCACTGAATTGTGTTATTATACTCATTGCCATATATCCCTAATCCCTTTTTGCATTGTGTTAATTACCAGGCCTATGTTTTGAGAGAGAGGGGAAGCTTGTTGGAGTTGGTTGATCCGGAGTTAGGATCAGAGTACTCATCAGAGGAGGCAATGGTGATGCTGAATGTGGCTCTACTATGCACCAATGCAGCCCCCACCCTGAGGCCTACCATGTCACAGGTTGTGAGCATGCTCGAAGGCCGAACCGCAGTTCAAGACATCCTCTCCGACCCCGGATTTTCATCCATGAATTCCAAATTCAAGGCCTTAGTTAATCACTTCTGGCAAAATCCAAGCCAAACAATGAGCTTGTCAAGCAATGGCCCAAATACAGATTCCTCAAGTTCAAACATAGAAGACATAGAAGAGAATAGTCATCTTTTGAGAGTTAGTTCTGTTCAATCCGAGGTGTGACCCTGAGTTGAAATTGTTATAGTCCTTTTTTCCTCTTCTTTTGGGTACCTTAGGCCTTGTCTTTCCGAAGGAGGGATGAGAATCAACTATTAGGCTTTAGCATTGGTTGTTGTTTAGTTTGTTAGCATCAATTGTGTATATAATATATATACATAGTAAATCCCTTTGTTTTAGTAATGGACTCTCTTTGTTTTCAAAATATCAACAAAAGTAATGTTCAAAATCAACTTTGTAATACTAGAAAAATGTAAATGAAACCAAGCTTGTCAACAAATATCCCATTTACTAAAAAAATGAAAAGCTTTGTATGATTGAGTATATAATTCCCTAACATTCTTTTTTCCTTTTTGTATATTGGAGAGTAATGTTTAAAGGAAAGGAAGAGAATGCAATTTATGAGGTCGGTCCACATCCACCTGCAATTACTTTCTTACAAATTTACAATTATGTTATGTTTTCCCAATCATAGTAAAGTATCTTGTGAGAGAGTTCACACCACTTATAAGTATAGACTCCATGATAAACTTACAAAATTCCAAAACAGTGATTGATAATTGCAAAATTCCAATATATTATATTATGTAGTAAAAGGTAATATACAAGCTCGTGGTGATTTCAAGTGTCAAATTTCAAAATTGAGGACCAAAATACCTATATCATGTTTTTATTTTATCAAAACAAAATTTTCTTTCATTCAAAAAGAAAAAAAAAAAACAAAGTTTTCTTGGGCACTAATCTAAAACAAAATACCAAAAAAAAAAAAAAATTAAAATTGGAAAAAAAAATGTAGAAGAAGGTTCTCTAGTACAGCAAAATTTCTCCGTATCTTCCAAACTTGGCCGTTAGTTAACGGCGCTTAACGGAGACTTTAAACAGAAGTTGAGATCTCTCCACAGTTCACACTCTTATTTCTCTTCATCTCCACTCCATACGAGTTTTTAGATCTCTGTCCGTCGCATTCACAGCTAAGAAGATGGCAGCCGTCGCCGTTCACCAGTTCGCTCAGTGCATCACTTGCCATGCTTGGAGTCCAGATCGATCCAGTAACTCTACTTTTCCCTTTTTCCTGTCAAATTTTTATAATTCTTTCTCTTCATCTTTATGCTTCGTTTGGTTGCTACGAAGATGTAGCTGATTAAAGAAAATAACTGTTTCTTGATTAAATGTTGCTTTGATGTATTATTCTATCTTAGAAATGTATAATTGATGAGGAAAATGAAATTAATTGTTCCAATTTACTGATTTTTCTTTTTGTAAATTGATCCATTCTTTGTCTAAAAAATGGACCTTGTTGTTTTAAATTGCATGAGATAATCGTTTTCTGCGAAACTTGTTTCATTTTCTAAATGTGTAATCTTTTGTTCCTTTTTTGTAGTGGTAGCATTTTGCCCAAATAATAATGAGGTTCACATATATAAATTGTTAGAAGACAAGTGGGAGAAAGTTCACGTTCTTCAGAAGGTACTTCATTCAAGTTTTTCTTTTTCCTATCCAAAACTGATAATCAAATTGATAATTGTTTGTAGTATATTTTTTAATCAATCAATATGATAATTGTCATGTCAACATTGCTACAGCATGATCAAATCGTTTCGGGGATAGACTGGAGTGGGAGGTCAAACAGAATTGTCACCGTATCTCATGACCGGAATTCGTGAGTGCTTATCTCTTTTTGGCTTATATACATGTACAAAAATGAAATTTTAGCAGACTCAGTATCACTCTGTGTGTTTCTCTTGCCCTCTGCATGGACAAAGACAAGCAGACACTGCATGCAGGAAAATCATCTTTTTTCTTCCTTTTTATTTTGTTATTTTATCTTTCTCTATTGCCCTGTTATTGTGTACTTTGTCTGCTGACATCACTGTACATCATTGAAGATATGTTTGGAACCAAGAAGGACCAGAATGGGTGCCAACTCTTGTCATTCTTAGGCTCAATCGTGCTGCACTTTGTGTCCAGTGGAGCCCCAAAGGTACTTAGACACAGCTGCACCTTGGATATTTGTTCATCACTTGGCTGTGGAGCACAATAGATTAGCCTTCTACTCAGATGTTGCACCTTCGTGGTTCCCTTTTAGTTTTATTAAATTTGTCTTCTTCAAGCTTCTACTGCTTAAGTAATATTTATCTTTTCCCTTATTACTATCTAGCAGTGTTATATGCTAATCAATGAGCTGATGGCATTTGACAAATGATAAGTCTGAATAATTTTGCGGAGTAGGGTCATTAGAATATAATTTGGATTATTTGATAAGAAAAAAGTTCCTTAGAATTCTGCTTAGCAATGTAAATTTGAGCACCTTTTTTCGTGTTTACTATAAGTTTTAAATCTTCATGTTCTTAGGATTTGTCAGTCCAGTGTGGGAAAACTGATGTTAGAGGTCCTCTTTTTTGTGCAACTTGACAAAGTTCTAACCAATTAATCTCTTCCCCTCTTTGAACTCCCAGAGAACAAGTTTGCAGTTGGAAGTGGTGCTAAAACAGTGTGCATATGCTATTATGAGCAAGAGAATAATTGGTAATATGTTGCAACTTCTCAGTTCTAACCTTTTCTTCTATTAATATGATCAAACTTAGTCTACCACACACAAACACAGAGACATGTGCATATATAGAAAGACATTAATGTTTAGTTGTGTCAGTTGAGGATGAATTCCAAAAGTATCGCGGTCGTAATGTTTGAAACATGTTGATATATTATGCATGGATTTTCTATTTTTTATTTATGATTATGCTATGTGTTTGTGTGATTTGCTGTTTCTAGGTGGGTCAGCAAACTTATCAGGAAAAAACATGATTCTTCTGTCACTGGTGTTGCTTGGCATCCTAATAATGTGCGTATTTCTTACTTTACTGCATTCTGAAAATGTATATTTAACTCTTTAGTGTAGTTGTACTTAATGTAATTCTAGACTTCTAGTATTTATATATGTGGCTAAGTTGTCTAATAAATCTTTTAGTATATTCCTAATTTATCAGGAAACCTTTGTTTTAGATGCCTCTGAATGTCATGTTATTCTTCTCTGGTGATTCAAGTATATTCCATTTTGTTTATTGGTATGATCTATGTTTTTTTTTAAAAAAAAACCCCTACCTGTTGCAAGTCTTACCATCAGTTTTGTAATTTCTTTACTACAGATTCTACTTGCAACTACATCCACAGATGGAAAATGCCGAGTTTTTTCCACATTTATCAAAGGTGTTGATACAAGGTCTGTTAACTATTCTTGTCTGGTGCCATGTATTACCATGTGAACAAAATAATAATCAATATTAATAATGTTTCCTTCTTAATTTTTGTCAGGGAATCAAAATCAGGCTCCTCTTCAGATTCAAAGTTTGGAGAGGTACCATATGTTCCTTTCTGTTTAGAAGTAAAAATTTGACAGGTGCATTTGATATGTTGGAAGATGTGCCACACCATTTAGTGGTTAAACTAAATATTTCTATGTACACAGTTAGAAAACTCTGGACTAATACTTGAAAACTGACTAAAAGTAACAGGCTTGAATTTTGCTTTATCCTTGCTAGCAGTGCATCTACATTGCAATATGCCCAATTACTATGTAAAAGGAAAATCTTTTGTGGTCATTGAATCTCTTATTGATTAGGAGTTCCAAATTCTAAGTACAATATGATAGCTTCTGGAGGAGGCCATGAATGCAATTAAATTTAAACCAGGTAGTTGAATCCATGAATGATCTGAATTTTACTATCTATTAAGTAGACATTTTCCAGAATGCTGAGGTAATATCCTTGGATAGAAAGTCTTCTTTTGTGGTTGACAATGTTAAATTGAAATTGGTACTAGTGTACACATCAATTGAAAAGGATGCATTATGCCAGTATAAGACCAATCTATTGATCAAATTCTTTATTTTTTAATGTAATATGCCTTAGATTCTTAGGTCTCCCATCGTATATTTAGTTGAAATCAGGGTTCTGCACTTTTTTAACCTTTTATAAGTGCAAAAGAAGACCTAATACTTTTCTTCTCTTTTCTTGGCATTACTGTTGGAACAGCAAATTGTTCAGCTTGATCTCTCATATTCATGGGCATTTGGTGTGAAGTGGTCTCCAAGTGGCAATACATTGTCATATGTTGGTGAGAAAACTATCATTTCATGAAACTACTAGACTAATTTGGTTCTTTGCAAATTTTGTCCCCTTCCTCCCTCTTTGGGGGAAGATTTCAGTTGTTGGCGCGTTAGAGCTGCTTGCAAAAGTTCTCATCTTACCTGCCTACCATTTTTTTTGTAGGTCATAATTCTATGATTTACTTTGTTGATGATGTTGGACCTTCCCCTTTGGCGCAGAATGTTGCATTCCGTAATTTGCCTCTTCGTGATGTGGGTCAGCATCCACTCTTGTTAACTGTTTTTACTTCCCTTTATTTTGGTCTTAAACCTTAAAATCATTTTTAATCCTGAGTTCCTGTAATTTCATGAAATACTTCTAGGTCCTATTTGTGTCTGAGAAAATGGTCATCGGCGTGGGATTCGACTGCAATCCAATGGTTTTTGCTGCAGATGAATCAGGAATATGGTTTGTAAGATTCATTTATCATTATAATTTTCTATATTTACTTCATTACATTAATGATGTTTCTGGTTTTGTTTCTTAGGAGCTTTATCAGGTTCCTTGGTGAAAAGAAAGCTTCTTCTTCAAGTTCAAAATATGGTTCTCAGGTATGTGTATCATCAAAAGATTTTGCTATTCTTGTTCTGTAAGTGTGAAAATTTTCTCTAATGGCACCTCCTTCCAGCCAAGAACATTGGGAAAGGTTTACTTTTGGATTGGAACCAAATCATTTTTCCTTTTTTACCTTTTCTGTGTTTTTCTTCATTGCCTGGGAAGGAGGTAAGGGGTGTTAAAGAAGTTGGGAAAAGGATAGGGAGTGGGTTTGATTTCATGTTATTGATAAAATCAATGGCTCTAGTAGATTGGTTTTATAGTGGTTAGGGAAGGCATGGAGAGAGGGCCATTTTCAATTTCTCTAAATTAAATTTTATGCCTACAATATAATGGAGTTGATTGATATGGGGAGCTACTCGGGTTCTTAAATGAAAACCGGTCCGATCAGTACAAAACTCGTCTGTTCAAGAATCTAATGTCTATTGTTTATACGTATCATTTATTTATGTTACAGTTTCTAAAAATTTATGACTTGAGGTTGAGCTTTCTAAGCTGTTGTTTTCTTTCAGTTTTCTGAAGCATTTGGCAAGCTATATGGTCAGTCAAAGCATGGTTTGAGCAATGATACAGTTGAACCTTCACGGGCTCAGGGAGTTGTTCACGAGAATTGTATCAAGTAATTTCTCTGTTGTTATTATTCTTATCATTAAGTATGATTGATATTTTTTCTAGGTGAAAAAGAAAATCTTATATTCGGTTTGTATATATTGCTTTATCAACTGCTTAGTTCTCAAATTAGATTTTTTTTTTTTTATAAATGAAACTGATTGTTTGACATTCCCTTTTTGGAACTGTAGTTGTATTGTACCCCTAACGAAAGAAGGTTTCCGAACAAAACGCTTTAGCACCTCAGGTGAGTGAAAGGAGAAGTGTTAATAAACATTTTAGATACTACTATTTAGTAATTTCTTATAAATCTTTAGTTGAACATGTTGAAGTCATGTTCTAATTAACCTGCTTTTTCAATTTATAGGTTTGGATGGGAAAATAGTTATATGGGATTTGGAAAATCAAGATCTTTCTGATAATTTCTAAGTGACCGAGTGAAAGTTTCCCCAGCCAACAAGTCACAGTATAGAAATGGGATGAGTAATATAATTGAATCATGTGGATGCATCTGTATATTACTGGCCATATCAATGGATCCGACCATGAAATCTTAGAAGAAATTATAATACAATATCAAAGATGTAGTGTCTGCTGGATTGGGAACTCTATATAACTATATTGTTAACTGTTGTAATATATGTAATTGTACTCTCTCAGTTTCGTTTGTGGATTCTATTCGCTGATTTTGTGTTCAAATATTGCCTCAATTATTTTCCTTATTTATTTTAAATTCTTTGTTGTATTTTTACTTACCAAATTATACATGTAATAAAACACCCTCATCTCTAATTCTAGTATTTTGTTTTAGAACATGCTGGATAATAAACATAAACATGACCAGTGGTAGAGAAATCAAAGCTGGCATCTTGCCTACACATGGATATGGATAATAGGCATTTGGATAATCTACCAGCATTTGGATTAGGTCGACGAGCGCTTGGATGATGAGCATGTGAAGAGAAATAAAAGCAGGCATCGGTATTTTTTTTACCATGGATTATAACCATGACAAGTGCCTCAAGTGATCCAAACGTATCAGCAAGTGAGGAGATTTCAGAACGTCTTAGGTGATCCAAAGCCTTCAGAACGTATCAGCAATAAGTGATCTAAAGCCAACAAGTGATACAAAGCCTTCAGAACGTGCCTTCAGAACGTATCAGCAACAAGTGATCTAAAACCTTCGGAACTCATGGTCAACAAGTGATACAAAGCCTTCAGAACGTGTCACCATCACAATCTGATATAGTATAGCAGGGTACAGAGTGTTGAACTACTACTCAAGGGAGCTGATACTTTCTGCCATTATTTATGGAATTGTTGAGGCCAAATAATGTTGAGGCTTCAACGTGGAGCTCCGAGTGGCCTACAAGAGAGAAAACCTGTTAGAAGGGGTCCCCCGGGGATGTCGGAGGGACCTCCTCCGACGGTCAAGTCAGTGAGGAGTCCTCTTTGAGTGTGGTGAGAGTTGGAGAGTATGAGCTTGTGCCCTCTCATGTTATTAGATCTTATGAGTTTATGAGTCATACCTTGGCTATATATATACCTTGTATGAGGCCTGAGTCTCCATTGGCTAGTGGGCCTTGGGCCCAAATATAATATGCTCAACAATTGCCCCCCAGCCGTGAGGGTGGTTATAAAGTGACCGGACGAACGGCCTGCCTCCGAGTATCCTGTGGACGGGTGGACGGGCGGGCGGGAGAGTGTTCTTGTTGAGGAGTTGGAATTTTTTCCATGTTTGCTCTTCCTAAGTAGTCTTGAGCTTGCCCCCCGAGTGGAGGTCTACCATGTGGTGAGCGGTCATCGCTTAGTGGTGGTGGACTATCCTTTGAAGATCTATCGTGCTCATGGCTGACCGGTCTTCTCTTGGTGGTCTCCCGCCTTCCGTGGTGAGCATTCTCCCATTTTTTATGGCGGCTCATCTTCTCGTGGTCTACCACCTTCAATGATAATGGATCTTCTTCTTGTGGTGACTCATCTTCCTTTTTCTTTTCTTTTTTTTTTTGCGATCTTCGAAATATCATCTCTTTCGTGATCTTGCGAGAGCGTTCTACACTTTGAGATATTCGAGTGTTCCATACTTTGCAATACCTATGCAGTCCACGCTTTGGGGTTTCCAAGCGTTCTACGCATTTTTGTCTCCGAGAGTGTACTACCGCTTCGCGGTCATTGGGCGCACTCCCTCTTCCGATGGTGGGCGCGCGGCGTCCTCTCCTGACAATGGGCGTACGGCGCCCTCTTGCGATGGTGGGCGCGCGGCGCTTTCTTGTTATGGTGGGCATGCGGCGCCCTTTTCCAATATGGATGTACGGCGCTCTCATCCAAGATGGTGGATGTACGGCGCTCTCTTCCAAGATGGTGGATGCACGGCGCTCGTCCAAGATGGTGGATGCACGGCGCTCGTCCAAGATGGTGGATGTACGGCGCTCGTCCAAGATGGTGGATGTACGGCGCTCGTCCAAGATGGTGGATGTACGGCGCTCGTCCAAGATGGTGGATGTACGACGCTCGTCCAAAATGGTGGCTGTACAGTGCTCGTCCAAAATAGTGGATGTACGACGCTCGTCCAAAATAGTGGATGTACAGCGCTCGTCCAAAATGGTGGATGTACAACGCTCTCGTCCAAGATGGTTGTACGGCGCTTTCTCTTTTGTTATTCGAACGTTCTATGTTTTGCGATTTTCGGGCAAAAGTGTATTATGCCTTTGGGACTTGGGGTGTGTTACATTTTTCGGATTCCGAGAGCATGTTACCGGTTTGCCATCTAGGGGGTGTACTATCACTTCGTGAACTTTGGAGGGAGTACTACTACTTCGTGAGCTTTGGAGGGAGTACTACCACTTCGGGAACTTTGGAGGGAGTACTACCACTTCGTGAACTTTGGAGGGAGTACTACCACTTCGTGAGCCTTGAGGGCGTACTACCACCTTTTTTTTTTTAAAGTTTCCCATGACTTGGTATTTTTTTTTTTTTTTTGCATCTGCTTTTTTTGAGAGGTTATGCATTGGGTTTTGTTCCCATGAGTTATATTTTGTGGTCTCGATCGTTGATTCTCTTATAGAATTTGAACGTGAGTCCATCATTGCCTTAGTATAGCTTTCCCTTGGTGGGGATTGTATGATCTTTTAGAAGATCCGGTCGTACGCCCTTGGTGGGAGGTGCCTTTTTAGGCTTTGCCATACGCTATTTACTTTTCTAAGGCTTTTATTAGCGTCTTTTTCCCACTCATTGGGGGATCATGGCGTGCTATTATTGTATTTGACGCTTTTGTTGGTTCTACTGTGAACCAATGGTCCCATTTGGGCTCTATTTTGCCTGTATGCCTTTGGAAATTTTATCTAGGCTGTATGCCTTTGGGGGGTGCCCATTTTAGGTTGTGCGACCAAGGGATGCTTGTTTTTCTTCTTGCACGTGTGGGGGATGCCCATTGGGCCATGTGACCGAGGGATGCTTGATTTATTTATTACATGAGTGGGGGATGCCCACTTGGCCTTGTGACCGAGGGATGCTCGGTTTTCTTATTGCGTGAGTAGGGGATGCCCACTTGGCCGTGTGACCGAGGGATGCTTGATTTATTTATTACATGAGTGGGGATGCCCACTTGGCCGTGTGACCGAGGGATGCTCGATTTTCTTATTGCATGAGTGGGGGATGCCCACTGGGCCGTATGACCGAGGGATGCTCGATTTATTTATTACATGAGTGGGGGATGCCCACTTGGCCGTGCGACCGAGAGATGCTCGATCGTCTTATTACATGAGTGGGGGATGCCCACTTGGTCGTGCGACCGAGGGATGCTCGATCGATATTGCTTTCCATACATAACGCTAATCGAAATAGCATGATGCTTTACGTGGCCATTCTTAGGCCCATACTACCACCAAAAATGATAAAAGGTATGTGAGGCATGCATAACATCTTTTTTTTTTAGGTATATATCATAATAGTATAAATATGACATAGTATTGGAACACCTTTTTCGAGAAAGAATTGACTAAATCTGATCCCAGAATTGGAAAGAGCATGCCTGAAAACCT
This sequence comes from Corchorus capsularis, assembly GCA_001974805.1. Taxonomy (NCBI): domain Eukaryota; kingdom Viridiplantae; phylum Streptophyta; class Magnoliopsida; order Malvales; family Malvaceae; genus Corchorus; species Corchorus capsularis. The sequence goes on along the minus strand of AWWV01013438.1, from coordinate 6,571 downwards.
TAGGAACCGATCTAAGATTTCAAGAAATCGGTTCAAAACAGACTGAAATCGACTGATTTGTTTTTCGAATCTGGACCGGTTTGACCGTACGACCGAACCGGCCTGCTGGCTGGCCGTACGCCCAATAACGCCCAATGTTATGCTAGTGAAACTCCAATTTCTTCTTTCTTTCTTTTCATTTTTTTTAAAATATAAAAGGAGATGGGGCCGATTGGCACATGAGTTTGCTTTTCATGGGTTTTTTTTTTGGCCAAATGCTTTCCATGGGTTGTCTTTTTACTAGTTTCATATTTCTAGGAAGGATAAATAAGTGGGGCCCATCTGCTTAGTTTGAACTTTGAATCCATTTTTTAGCCATGGCCGAATGGTCTTGGACTCTTGGTATTTTTTTTTCAATTTCAAGAGAATGAAGAAGTGGGCCGATCCATTGGCTTTCTATTCTAATTGCCTTTTCTAGAGCAAAATAAAGGGATAGGGCGATCGGCCTCGACTTTGAAGGATAAAGTTGGCAGCGCGTGGGAAGGTGGCCGGTGCGTAGTCAGCTTGCGTCGGTATTCTGTTTGCCGTGAAATTTCGGCGGTTGCTTCGTCTCGTTGCCCCCCAAGCGCTGGTAGTGGTGGTGTCACAAGGTGGTGCTTAGATTTGCGTAGATCTAGCCCGAAAGTGTGGGAGGATAGAGAAATCTTCCGGTAGTTTTTGACGGTAACTCCGACGGTGGAAGAGGCTGAGATTTCAGCCACATACTCATCCAACTATGAGGAATCCAATGGTGGTGGTGGTTCACCGAAAATACGACCGGATGTTGGCTGGAATCTCAAACAGTCACTCTTTTGAAGCTAAAAAAATAACAGGGAAGAGCTAGACTTTTTGCTCATCCCCACAGTCGGCGCCATTGTTGAGGCCAAATAATGTTGAGGCTTCAACGTGGAGCTCCGAGTGGCCTACAAGAGAGAAAACCTGTTAGAAGGGGTCCCCCGGGGATGCCGGAGGGACCTCCTCCGACGGTCAAGTCAGTGAGGAGTCCTCTTTGAGTGTGGTGAGAGTTGGAGAGTATGAGCTTGTGCCCTCTCATGTTATTAGATCTTATGAGTTTATGAGTCATACCTTGGCTATATATATACCTTGTATGAGGCCTGAGCCTCCATTGGCTAGTGGGCCTTGGGCCCAAATATAATATGCTCAAGAGGAATTTTATTAATTATTTTTCTCTATATATATTGATATGCCAAGAACAACAACCCACAACCCCCAAACTAATAATGTTGAATTGGTTCATAATGAGACCATATGTTTTGGTTCATAATGAGACCATATGTTTCAAGAATTCAATAATAAATCGATTTTGAATCTACAAGTATTTCTTGTGTCTTAGAGAAAATTACATTGTATATATATTATATATATATATATATAACAATACATTTAAATGAGAATTGAAAGTACCAAAAAATCAGTTGAGAAATCTCACCACATTCACTCAAGAACAAATTGTCAGGGGTATTTTGGTACTTTTATACTCGGTTTTTTCGTTATTTAGGTTGATAATTGAGGGCGTTTTGGGAAGTTTATAACAAAGTTACTATTTCATGGGTCCCATTCTCAATAAACAAATATTTTTTTCTTGGATTATTTATCAAATGATCCCTATACTTTTACGCTTTTTACTATTTAGTCCCTCACAAGTTTTGGGTTGGACGATTGAACGTTTCGACTTTAATTCTTATATTTTTTTTGTTTTGCTTGTCCGATCAAGATAATTCAAGTGTCTATTAAAAGGTAATTCCATGATCTACAACTTTCATGAAGGATTCAGAAGCCAATTTTGATGTTTTGATTTTAAAAAATGCTTCTGAAATTTTGTGGTCTCGATTGTCGGTCTCTCTAATATTATATAATTTTCGTTCCACTTCTCCAATTGAGATTGTTTGAGTGTCCATTAAAAGGTTATCGTGTGATCTACAACTTTCGTCAAGGGCCTGAAAGCTGAATTTGATTAATGACTTTCGTGGAGGGTTCGAGAGAGAATTTTTATGTTTGGTCTCTATAAACAAATACTTTTTTTTTGCTGGATTATTTATCAAATGATCCTCACACTTTTTATGCTTTATGCTATTTAATCCTTTACAATTTAATTCTTTTTTTATTCTAAAAAGTGCTTATGAAATTTTACGATTTCGATTGTTGGTTTATTAAATATTGTATAATTTTTAGTCCGTTTGTCCGATTGAGGTTGTCCAAGTGTCGGTTAAAAGGTTGTTGTGTGATCTATGACTTTCATTAAGGGCTTGGAAGCTTAATCAATTCGATTCACATGTTAGATTGAAGTTATTCAAATGTCGGTTAAAAGTTATTGCATGATCTATCAATTGCTGGTGTATTTAATACCGTATAGTTTTCGATATACATGTATGATAAAGTTATTTAAGTGTCGGTCTATAACATAACATATATTTATTAGAAAGTCATTTGATTAATTATTTAGTGTTAACAAAACAAATCAAGAGTATTTAATCATCAACACTAATTAAATGATAATGTGTTAATTGAATGATAATGTACCAATAATCACTAATAACACTAATCAAATGATAATATACCAATAATTAATTACTTTACTAATGATAACAATCCAATAATTTTCTTTTGGCTAATAATCCAATAATAATAATTAATTACTAAGGCCCATAGTACATTTCATTTTTATTTAAGCTATTATTTTTTGTTCAGTGTTAACAAAGACTAATCAATATACTTTTGTACTATTAACGTTTTGTATTATTTTAGCTTTTGGATGGATCCATTTTAATTGGGTTATTTGCTAACTATGGATGTTGGGTCTTTTGTGAGCCCAATTTTTTGTTTGACTAGGTTTTGCTTTGTCACTGTAAAATTCCATTTTCCCAATGTCAACTGGAGTCATATTTTCGGTAGTTTGACTAATCTCTTAACTTAGTCACACTCCCCACGTGTCCCATACATTTTCCCTTCCTTAACAACACGTATAGACAGGTGTTGAGCCTTTACCACTGGTTGGACACGTATTAACAGGTGTTGAATGTTGAAATTTTTTCACTTCTTTTCTTTTCGCCGTATCTTCTTTCTCTCTTCCCTCCTCTTCTCCATTTCTCTCTGCTCTCTACCGATTCTTCTTCTCCATTTTTGATTCAATTTCCTCTTTCTTTCTCATCTGCTCAGGTGCCTCTCTCTCCCTTTTTTTTTAATTTTTCCTTTCATCTTTTCCAGATTCGTTTTATTTTTTCTTTCTCTTTCTTCAGGCTATTCTTTACACAGGAGAGAAAATGAAATTTAGGAATTCAAGCATGTCGATTGAGGAGCATTTGGGTAATTTCTAATCTTTTCTACTTCTTTTTCTTGAATTATTATTGCAATTTTCATTGGATTTAATTTGGTGTCTTGAAATTTTCATGACTTATTATGATTTGCTGTTCGTTTTTCCATCTGCATTTCTTCCATCCGGCGGTGAGTCTGCATTATTTATTTTTGTTGTGTTTGTTTCTTTCTCGTCGTTTTGTTTGCTTTCTCTGATTCCTTTTTTTTTTCTATTTGTGTTTTTCCCTGCTTTCAAATCAATTTTTGTTTGGTGCTTTGTCATTTACAGGTAATTTTCTTGATTTTTGTTTCTTTCTATTTTTGTTCTTTCCTCGCTATTCGTTGGTGTTCTTCGATGTCTGGGTTTTCCTTTTTTTTTTCATGTTTCATTCTTTTTCTTTTTTCTCAGGTTGTCTCTCTTGATTTTAGATCAATGTTTGTGTGCGGTAATTTGAATAATTTCTTGTCATTTAGACTGTTATTTATGGTACTTTCATCTGGATATTAATCATGGTTTTTATGCCATGTTATTGGTTTCTCCTTCAGATTCTGTCATTCTGTCTTGGTGCACAGTTTTGCAGCTAATTGAAGATGTCGACAAGGTCTGGAAGAAAGGTTGAGTTGATTCTATATTTTTCTTGAGGCTTTGTTTTCAATTTGTGTTCATGGTCAATCCTGTTGTTTTATTGGATGGATTTTGAATCTTTTCGATGAAGTCAGGTGTCAAGTCTTAAACTTGATCATTAGTTGATTTTAGAAGTTCAATGCAAGTGTAGATTGTTAGTGCATACAGTTTACTGCATAAATATATTCATAATTGCTATTTAGCATTTTGATGTGATTTTTCCTTTTGTACAGCAGCGTATCTAACTATTCAACTGCCTTTATGAGTTGTTTGGTTATCAACAGTTTTATTATAATTCCATTTTACTTATTAGATGTATGCTAAGGATGTCTGAATTTGTTTGACCAAGTTTTCTCTTTCAAAATGGAATCAAGACTTCGAAGCATTCAATATTAGAATTATAACCATGGGAGTGGAACTAATTTATGTTGAGATGTGCATGTTCCATTATACTACACTTTACTTTGAATAGTTACTTAGATAAAATTTTCAGAAGCATGAGTTATGGTTAAAAGTTACTTTTTGTTTCAGAAAAGGTAGCTTTACTAGGTTATATGCAAAAAGGTGCCTCATTGTTTAACAAGAAGCCTTCCAAGGGCATTGAGTTTCATATAAATATACTAAAAAAGTTTGTGTCTCCAAAGGAAGTCCTGGCATCTTTTCTGAAAAACAACATTGGTAGCCTGATTGAAACCATGGTGATTATTTAAATGAAAGGGAAGAATTTGCTTTGAAAGTCATGCATGCTTAGGGTGATTATTTGGGTGATTTTGTTAACTCTGATATGTGCTTTTATTAATCTCTCTTCAAATTTTGAAGCCTTGCAAATTCTTAGCTATGACAGTTCTCCTTATACCAATGACTTCTGTCTAATGTTTCATGTTTTTAGGCATGATTTTTTTCCCAACTGCTGGTCTTAGGAGTTAGCTTCTGTCATTCCTTGGTAAATAAGATTTAAATATTGTATCCATTATGTAGCATGTTGTTTTTTTTTCTATGTTTTGCCTCTGCAAGCACAAAATGATTTTTTTTTCAGGTACAAGATACAGGTATAAATGAGATAAAATTTAAGTTGCTTTGCCATTGTTCATTAGAATCTTTTGTTTTTTGGACACTTTACTTGAAATTTTCATCTAAAGGTCATTTTCTTGCACTGGAATATTGCTGTCCACTTCAGCTAAACCCATTCTTTTCTTCTTCTTATTCTTCTCATTGTTTCCGCTAACTCAAATTTCCTTATACACTTCATTTTCGTCTCAGGCGTCTTTCTGTTGTTACTGCAAAGTTCCAAGAGATAAATGAGGTTTACAAAGGTAATTCTTTCACTTGCCTAGAGTGGAAATTCACAATTTGTTCGCCATAGTTGTTTACATACAGTTTCTTAAAGAGCATGTCATATGTAATTTATACACAAAATATAATGCTCATATCTTATGATTAATCCTTTTGCAGTGTTAATTGACCCTGATAAACTCTTTGAGCATGATTTAACTCACTCGAATATATGAGATTGGTAAGTATACTTTGAGGGTAAGAATTTATGTTAATTAATGTTTTGTTGGTAGTGTAGTTGTCAAACATGCAGTAAGTTGAAAAATGTTTGTCAAGTCTGCCTTTTAGATCTTGAATACAGATTGCCTGTTCAAGTTAAGGATATTGCTCTTAGTATGATAATGAATGATGCCATAGATATTACTCTTAGTCAAGTTTATAGGATTGTATGAATTCTTTCAGTTTGTGTGCCATAGAGAAATTACAATACTATAGATTGATTACAATACAATTTCAGAGTTAACTATATCTATTGAAAATCCTATAGATAGATTACAGTACAATTTTGAAAAAGATTATTTCTGACCATTACCTTACCTTACAATTGATGAAAATGAAATGGATATATCTCCATGGTTTCTCATAAAATCAACAGTGTGTTTCATAAATCTAAATGAAAGACCATGTTAATATAATTTGCACAACAATAGTAACATGTTCTTACATCATGACATCTTTTTATTATTAAATTAAGCTCTTATTTAGTTTAATTTTGATCTTTTGATTGTCTTTGCTCTTGGACTGTATTTAAATATTTAATTGCCAAGATATCTCTACTTGATCACAACAACTGAGACTAAACTATCAAGATTTCAAGCTGAGGAAATGTCATTCGTGCTTGGATTTCCCCAAAGTAAGTGTATGGAGCCACTCCATAGTCATGTGTGGATGACGAGCAACCTCGAACTTTTGGATGCTCATGTAACAACATAGCCGCAGCATCAAATAACCTTGAGAATGAAAGCCCTTGAGATATGTCAATGAAATTTAGTTTTTTATTTTATTTTAAATACTTTAATACTGTCTGTTTTCTATTTTAAGTTTTTTTTTTTTTTTTAGTGAGAACAATGTTTTAGATCAATATGCTTGCTTTGTATCCCTTTTACTATGCATTCCAATGTACTCTATAAATATCAATATTAATTTGTTTTTCATATTAAGGGTATTACTTCCACTTCAAATATGCACGGGTTTGATCAATGGATAAAATTTTGTATTACTTAAGTTAACAGTGGATGAAAGCAGAAACCCGCGGCGAAGCGTCGGTGAGAAAAACCTAGTATG
>AWWV01013436.1:0-31625 GCA_001974805.1 Corchorus capsularis | reverse complement strand
ATATATAAACTGAAAAACGTACGATAATTTTATATCATATTACGTTTAATGAATTTATTTTGATTAATAGTTTTTGATTTGTAATTAACACGATAATATCATTTTTCTATCAAATTTAATGTGTACGCATGAGAGACATTTGTTTTCATTTAAGAATTCTCTAATTTATAAAAATTTGTTAAGTATGTGTTTTAATTTGTTGGAATTGTGTATGTTGATCCTTATTTGAGAAAATATTGAAACGTTTAGTCCTTATTTTAGCATTTAGCCATCAGAAAAGGGCTTATTTGGTCTTTTTAAAGAGTTCAGGGGCTTATTTGGCTGCAATTAGAGTTTAGGGGGTTATTTGGCCGTTTTGTGTAAGTTCAGGGGTCTTTTTCAGCAATAAGCCCTTTTTTTTTTTAAATCCAATACAGTTCTTGGTTGGGTTATTAGGTTTTGAGGACAACAATAATATTAAGATTCATTGAATGCTCTGTAAAGAAACAATGAAATGTGAAGGGTAGGCAACCTTACTATAGTATAAAGTTTATTTGAAGCTACAAACTCAACATAATTCATTAGATACATGGAATATTTAACTCAACATAATTCATTAGATCATACATGGAATATTTTTTGTGATCATAATTATTCAAAGGGATAGCGGTGAGTATCTGGATCTGGATTGAATCGATGTTATAACAAGAGAAAAATAAGTTCTTTATAAATCGTGATTCAAAATCTAAAAAATCAACCCTAGTTATCTTCCTATGATCCCATCCCAATTCGGTATTCCTGCTCCATTCCCATTGACCAAAGAGATCTATAGATTGCATCAATTTGCTATTCCTGCTCCATTGACCAAAGTGATCTACAGATTGCATTGCTGTGTTATGTTATTGACATCGATTATTTATATTTTGATACAGATTTGTTTTGACATCGATTATAATTATAAGAATTTTATTTAACATTAAGTCTAATTTTGATATTTGATGTGGGGATTATCATTATGATATTTTATGGTGAAATTCTCTAATTATTGATTCTACTAGTTTAGAATTATACTATTATCATGTATTATCGATATGCCAAGAACAACATTCATATCCAGTCCATACCTGAATAAAAAATGAATTGAATAAAAAAAGGTGAGCATGTTTCAAGGTATGAAGCAGAGCAGGCTAAATAGTTTTTACATGTGATGATCACACAAATCTCAATGTAAGTTTTTTTTTTCCTTGAGTTCATCTCAATGTAAGTTTACCGTTGTAAAGAATGTAAATTTCATGCAGGTTTTTTCATTCACATACTTAATGTTACTTATTACTTATTATTAAATATACTACATATGATGGGGATATTTGCTTCTAAGGAAAAGAAAAAGAAAAAAGCTCTTATGTTCCAATATTTTCTACACCATTCAGTTCTCCTAAAGAAGCATTGAGTACCCTTTTTTATTCTTTGTATTTATTTATTTTTGGCACAAATATTCTTTGTTTTTATTAAATTCGATCTTCCAAACCGTAAACAACTTATGGAACAATTCTTGAAATTATTAATTAAAGACCATTATACTAGTAAGGAAAAATGGTGTAATTAAGTTATAATGTTAAAACTTAAAATAAATACTCCATGTTCCTATATATAACTCAAAACTCTTTGTTCATTTTTATTTGTCATTTTATAAAGTCAAGAAAGTGTTAATTACTTACTTTTCAAATTTAACATCCTTTAATCAAGGAGAAATGATGAATATGTGTGTAAATAAATATTTAATTAAGGGTGTTTTTGGAAAAATAGATCAAAATATGTTGAATTGTTGTCTTGTTGATGATCCAATTAATTCTAAAATCGTGGAACAAAACAAATGTACTCTTGGATATTTTGTCGAGGACTGTATATTCTTTCGAGTTTTAGACTTTACAAAATTAATTTTATTATTTACTATAAGGATAGATGTAAGTGTCAACCTTTTAATCCCACTTATGGATTGGGTTCGGCTCCTGCAGTCCAGTATTTCTTATGTCCAATACTATCCAATACAAGTCTAGATCAATGCCACCTGTACTATTAAATCTCAACGATTCATATTGCATCTTAAAATTTTAGAGATTTTAAGCGTTATTAACTCTGTTAACTTACAACAAAACACATTATCTAACCAGAGAACCTCATTCTCTCTCTTTCCTCTCTTCTCGCTTACCTTCCTACCATGTAAATGTAATCTCATCTTCCTCTTCGTTGGCCCCATATCCTTGCTTCATTCCATCTTTCATTTTCCAATTTCTTTTATGATCTTCGATTTGTGAGTTGTAAGGATTGGCCGGTTTGAGCTCTTAAGTGATTTCGTAAAAATTGGATCTGGTTCTAATTTTCTCCAAGTTTGATTTTCATTCCAAATCTCTCACCTTTTCCTTGCTGCATGTAAGCAAAGCTAAATGTTTGTCATAATTGTTTATACCACAATTTACAATTATGGTAAAATTGTAAATGTACATGGTGCTACAAGATCAAGGACTGAGATTTATTCTCAAAAATCCTATGGATGGTTGGATTTAGTCCACCATAGGCCAAAGTCAACCAGGAAAAAAGATTGATTTTTGACTTCAAATCCTTAATTTCTTTTAATTTAATTAATTAAATTAAAGAAATTAAGTAAATTATGTTGAAAACACATTTGGGCCGCCCCAACTACTGTACAAATTGGGTCTGGACGGCCCATGCCCCTGAAATTGGAATCAAGTTAAACTTTTACAATTTTGCAATTAAGGACAAATAGATTAGGGCTTAGAATTCGGAAAGGAAGCTGAAGGAATTTGGGGCAACATCCTTTATTAAAGTTGTTAAAAATATCACGAAGAACACTCTGTCCAAATTTCAGCTCATTCCGAGCTCGGAGGAAAACTTGTATTTTTTGCAATTAAGGACAGAATCCAATCCCGGGACCAATTGAGCATGTCGATTTCACCATTAGCTTTGAAACTTACATTACATGAGTTATATAAGCTATATGGAAGAATGAAGCCATACTTGCCACTTTTCATAACTTTTACACAGTTTTCAATTAAGGACATTATGAATGATTAAGCTCGGTTTAAGCCATTTCCTTGATCCGATTTTGATGATACTTAAATATGAGCTTAGTGGCATTATTCTGAGCATAATTTAATGTTCAAGTAATGAAGAATCAAAGTTCGTGGCGTTCGGAAGTGATCTCTGCACCATACTGCTTCGCTGCACTTAGCTTTTCACCCCTATTTGCTGCACCAAGCTTAGGAACCTTCCTAATTTCGAAATTTTTGTAAGTAAATGTGATAATTATCACATTTAAAGGGTCAAAACATGCTGATTATGTGGCTGATTGGGTTGGTTAGGATTTCCCTCATTTAAGGGATTTTAATCAGAATTTGAAATCAGAGGATCAAGATGAATCAGGAGGGAATTAATCTCAGCCGTCGGATTCTCCTAACCCTAGCAAGCCGCCCCCCTATATAAGGAGGCAGCCTCCAACGATATTGAGCACAGCCAATCTTCATCAACAACAACACAACTCAGACTCCAGGTCTAAAACAACTCTTCTCAGAGAAAAATCTTCAACCAAGCTCCGTGCTTTCAATCTTTTCAAGCCCCTGCGCTTTGAAATCATATTTGTAAATCAAGTTCTCACTTGATATTTTTATTTTATTAATCCTGTCAACCTTGTCTTTACAAGTTCTCTTCTTGTATTTACATGTCTGTTGAAATCAAATCACAACTCTTTGTCATCTCTCTCAATCAAAGCAAGAAAATAACCTTTTCCACAACATTTCTTTTGTTTTCTGAATCTGTAATCAATGATTTAAACACATTTGTGTGATTTTGATTCAGGATCCGCAACTCGTTTGGTTTATTTTATGTTGTTGCACTTCAAGCAATCATTTAATTTTCACTGCACCTTTCATCTCATTTTTACAACAAAAATGAACTTTTATTTTTTTTTGCATCCTTTTATCAATTTCCGGTTAAAATTGGTTGGCACGTCCGATACCCTTTCACCAAGATCTCCAAAGAGATTTTTTGGCGCGAACAATTCATTTTTTGGAGCAATGAGTTTTTTCAAACATCGTTCCTTATTGCTTAGTGATTTTATTTCAAATTAGTATGTCGCACATGGTTAATTGATAGAAACAAAAAGGATAAGCAAAACTAACGGATGAATAATAGTTAAAGTTGAGTCTTGGTATTATTTAATCTCAACCGCTAAAATGTATTAATACAGGTGTTAATCTAGACTTATATTGGAAAGTACTGGATATCTCATATACTGGACTGGAGCCGAACTTTACCGTCAAAGCAAATTTGTTCATGAGTGCAAGTAGTGAAGATACAAATATTCTTATGATGCAAATTATTTGCTTAATCAAATAAATCCAAAATTTTCATCTATAGAATCTAACCAAACTTTTAACCGAATTCTTCACTCGGCTAAATGACCCCTTAGAGCATAAGGGTTTAGACATTTTGCCCCCTAATTTTTATTTTGAGATTTAGACATTCAGTTGCCCATTCCATCAACGAACTAACTAATGGTGCTGACTTGGACATGCCACATCAACACCAAGTGACACGTGGACTTGCCACGTGTGATAGAGTGACAAGTAATCTTTCAAAATTTTGTCATTTTACGTCTTAAACTTTCAAATTTTTGTCATTTTACCCCTTAAACTTTTAAAATTTATCACTTTGCCCCCTAATCTATCACACATGGCCAATCCATGTGTCACTTGGTGTTTCAATTTTAAGAGAGCCACCTTGAAATTTCGGCTAAATGCGCAATTTAGGTTCTAACGTTTGCCACAAATGACAATTCAGGTTCTGTCATTACCTTTTGTGTCAATTTAGGATCAAACGTTATCGGGTTGTGTGTATATAACACGCGCTGACGTGGATGCCACGTGTAGACATGAATGACACGTGTATGCCAGCGTGGAATTTTCATAATTTAATTAATAAAATAATATAAAAGCACTGATCGAGCTCAAATTATGCATGTTTTTATAGCTATTTTTATATACTTTTTGCTATTTTTATATGTGTTTTTACCCTGTTTTGTTAGTATTTGTGTTTTTAGATCCTGAAGACAAGAAAAGTGAAAACTTATTGTTTTTCACTCTTTTCGGAGCTATTTTGGAGACTTTTTACTCAACTATGGATTTAGCCACTTGGAATGAAGATTTGAAGATTCGAAGTTCGTGATTGAAGATATTTTGAAGATTTGAAGAATTAATTCAAGAAGCAAAATTGAAGATTTGGAGCTTAATTTGTTAAGGATTGAAGACAAGTCCAGATGAAGCCCTGAAGTAGAGGATTTTTGGATTATTTATATGGGAATATACTCAGCCCATATAAACCTATAATTGGAGTTAAAATCCCAATTTGTAGGCCCCATATCCAAAAGAATATCCAAATCCCGCATTAATCCCGTAGATTTGCGATATTAGCCCGGTTTCAGCGCAGTCTTCGTAGAAAGGCCATAACTTTCTGCTCAGATGTCCGTTTTAAGCCCATAAGTAGCCGTTGGAAAGCTAACTCCGAGCTCTACAACTTTCTTTTGAAGTGCAAAGCCCAGATCTGCCATCTTCAAGCCCGAAACTGAAGTCGAAGTTCCTGCCCAATTCCAGGAAATTTCCAGGAAATTCTAGAAGTCCTCTTTTGACTTGGAGACTACTCTAGGATGACACCTAATCCTACTTGGAGACCAAGAAAGAGCCTAAACCGTCCTACCCTTATTCCTCCACTATAAATAGCCACCTCCTGTATCACAAATCACACACACTACAACTTCACAATCCACAAATTTTAGATTATTCTCTTTTTCTACCTTTCCTTAGTTTTTAGGTTTTTCTCTAGTTTTAGAAGGGGGAGAAGTCGACACCCTCTCTAGCAATAGAGGGAGTCGACGTCCCTAGGGTTTCAAAGGGAGATTCCGCCTCTCCCAGTCCTGTAAGTATTCTTATGCCTCTCATGGATTTTCCTAAATCCATGAGTAGCTAAATCCTTAATACTTCTGATCCTTTGGTGAATTCAATCAATTAATTATGGTGAGATTTCTATACTTATAATTTTGTGTTAAGTTCTTGATGATAGTAGTCAAAACCCTAGAATAATTTTATGATTCTGAATCTTATCTGAATTATGTGGCCACTAACTAAGGATGTAAGAGGAAGATCTATGGCTAGATCATACTTAGAATTAATCACTCAAGTTTGATTGTATGTAGCAAATTAGGTTTGTTTAATCGCTGCTTAATGGGTATTTGTCTACCGGAGGGCGAGAAATTTCTCTTCGTATGGTTCTATTCGTAGGCATGTGTGTAAAATTAACTGTTCTTAATGCTTTGTTCTCAAGTGATCTTTAAGCCCTAAGAAAGTAATCGATCGCTGAAGGAATAATAGGGATAACTGCAGCTCTAATCGGCCTCTTATCTAAAATACATGTTGGGAAACCTATATCAGTTGTCAGTCAAGAATAAGATATGAAATTCACCTTTTAAATCTAGGATCCATAGTTAATTTGATTGAAGGATACCACTGGTGAAGAAGTATGCTTTTTAATTATTGTTTGCTTTATTAATCTGCTTTATTAATTTGCTTTATAATCTGCTTTAGATTTAGATTTAGATTTGCTTTGCTTTATTTTTACGGTCTCTGCACGATACACCATAAATTTTAGTATAATTGTTTTCTTTATAATTGTTATTTACAATCCCCTGTTTTCTAATCACTTTTTGGAAAAGATCTTTCTATCTTTTAATTGTTCATCACATAAACCTTCTCTGTGGGATTCGACCCCTACTTGCCCTAACTATTCTAGTTAGTTATTTGTGGGGATTATTTTTATGGTCATAGACGACACGATCATAAATTTTGGCGCCGTTGCCGGGGAAGGGAATTGAATTGAGAGAAAATGAAGAGAGATTAGATCCAAGAATTAGTTTTTGATTTTCCGTTTTTTCTAAAAAAAAAAAGAGTTTTTTGTTTCCGATTTTTCCGATTTTTCTATAAAAAAAAATTTCCGTTTTTAAAATTAGGGTTTCCGATTTTTCTTTAAAAAAAAATTAATTTTTCTTTTTCCGTTTTTCCTTTAAAAAAAATATAATATTTTTATTTTCTGTTTTTGCTTTTTATTTTACTTAAGAACTGTTACTGCTAATTTTTCTTTTTAGTTTTGTTTGATTTTTCTAGGAAACTGCATGCCAAAAACAAGAAGTAATAGTACTGAAGGTTTAGAATACAATCCTGAGCCTGAAAGAACGTTATTTCAGAAGAAGAAGAAGACACAAAGCCGATTACAACAAGAAGAGGAGACATCCGATTCGAGTTCTCAACCAAGTTTACCTAGATCTGCTGTTTCAACATCATCAGAAGATATGGCTGAAGAAGAACAACCCAAAACTCTAAGAGAGTTAGCTGCACCAAACGTCAACACCAAACGCTTAGCCATCCAATATCCAAATACAACTGAAAACTTTGAAATTAAATCTGGATTTATTCAGATTTTACCCAAATTTCACGGTTTGCCTGGAGAAGATCCTCACCGACATCTTACTAATTTCCAGATTGCCTGCGCATCTACAAGTAGTCAAGGTATTCCTGAAGATCAATTCATGTTAAGAACTTTTCCGTTCACTCTTATGGACCGAGCAAAAGATTGGTTGTACCTTTTACCCACTGGTTCAATCACATCTTGGACGAGTCTTAAGAAGCTGTTCTTGGAAATGTACTTTCCTGCACATAAAGCATCGAGTATAAGGAAGGAGATTTGCGGAATTAAGCAACGCCATGGAGAAACAATGCATGAATATTGGGAACGTTTCAAAACACTTTGTGCGAGCTGCCCCAATCACCAAATCAATGAACAGTTGCTGATCCAGTACTTCTACGAAGGATTACTACCGTTTGACAGATCTTCCATCGATTCTGCAAGTGGAGGAGCCTTCATCGACAAAACTCCTGCCGAAGCTTGGTCTTTAGTGGAGAATATGGCTGCAAACACTCAACAATTTGGATCTCGAGAAGACTTTTCAAGAGAAGGCCCTATAAGAAGAATTAATGAAGTTTCTACCTATTCCACCTCGTTGGAGCAACAACTTCAAGAAACGAATCAACAAATTGCTTTGCTCACTGATTTGTTCCATGCGAATTTTTCAAGTGTGCCTAGGGTTTGTGCGACTTTGGAAGACAACAAGCAAGGAGTCAATGCCGTGGGATTACAAGGAGCTTATCAAAGGAAACCTGAACCTTATTGGAGACCTGATCAACCGAGTCAACAATATGGGAACCAAGGTAACTACCAAGGACAGCCGAATTTTACAAGACCTAATTTTCAAACTTCACAAGCCATAGAGTTACAACAAATCAAGGAAGCTATGGAGATGATGAGAAAGCAAATAAGTCAATTAGCTAGTGATTTGAGTGATCTCAAGACACAAGGTCAACAAAGGATGCCATCACAACCAAAGGTACCTCCTAGAGAGAATGTCAGTGCAATTTCTCTAAGGAGTGGAAAAGAGTTACAAAACCCTTATCCAAACCATGCCGCACATCAACAAGAAGAAGGAGAGCCGAACTACACCAAAGAAGATTTACAAGAGCATGCTGAAATCAAGATTGAAGATGAACCCAAAAACAAAGAAGCTGCGCCGATTGAAGATTCAAACAAGGAAGATGCCGTAATTCAACCCAAAGGAAAAGGTGTGTGCGATTCCAACAAGCCCAAAACCGATTCCAACCTAATTCCTTTTCAATCAAGATTGAAGAAGTCTAAGAAAGAAGATGATGATCAAGATATTTTGGAGATATTCCGAAAAGTTGAGGTCAACATCCCACTTCTTGATGCCATTCAACAGATTCCGAATTATGCAAAGTTCCTCAAGCAACTTTGTACCAACAAGAAGAGATTACAAGGTAAAGTAAGCGCTGGAGCTAATGTCTCTGCTGTGCTTCAAAAGAGTTTACCTCCTAAGTGCAAAGATCCAGGTACATTTTCTATTACTTGTTCTATAGGAAGAAGTAATATAGAGAATGCGATGTTTGATCTTGGTGCTTCTTTAAGCGTAATGCCTTATTCTTTCTACAAATCTTTAAATCTTAGTCCACTGAAGAATACTGATGTTGTTCTGCAATTAGCTGACGGATCTTTGGTTTATCCCAAAGGTGTTTTAGAGAATATCTTAATTAAAATTGAGCATCTGATTTTTCCAATCAACATATTCATCATGGATATGGAGTATTCGAAAGATCAATGTCCTCTTTTATTAGGAAGACCTTTCCTAAAGACCTCTCATACCAAGATTGATGTATTTAATGGTTCATTGACCATGGAATTTGATGGTGAAATTATCCACCCTAGAATTTCATCTCAAGTGCCGTTAAAATCTAACAATTTTGTTTATATTATAAGTTCTAAGTTTGTTAAGAAAGGAGCCATTGAAGATTCTTCATCAACAAAGCCTGATCGGATTTCTAAAGGAAGACAAAGGATAATGGACATTCGACAACGCTACAACGAGACTTTCCACCAATTTTGGAGGAGATTCTAGAAGCTTTGTGCCGATTGCCCTGATCATGGATTCAAGGAAGAAATTTTAATCCAATTCTTCTATGGAGGATTGGGACTTAAAGATCGAGTTCTTGTTGATTCTTTCAGTATTAAACCACTGCATGAAAGAACCCCGGAGAAAGCATTCTATGCCCTTGAAGAATTATCTCGGAGGACGAAATTTTCAACCTCCCATGTAAAGAAAGATCGAGCAAAAGAAGCCAAGAAGGAGCCCGAAGTCAACAACAAAGAAGTTCAACCGCCCCTGAAGATCAATCAACCAAGCAATTCAACTAAGAAGCCAGATATAGATCTTGAACATCGAGCTAAAGTTGCAAGCATTCTTCAACGTAAATTGGAGAATTTTCCTCAATTTTGGCAAAGGTTTAAGAAGCTATGTGCTGCTTACCCTCATCATGGTTATGATCAAAGAAGATTGGTTCAAATCTTCTACCAAGGATTAAGAGCTTCTGACAGATTGTCTGTCGACACTCTTGTCTATATTCCCCTGTTCGATCACAGCACTGCTAACATATCAGAGATAATGGAGAATTTTGCCCAGATGATAACCAATACATCGAAGGAAGCTGCTCAAGGACTCAGCCCGGTTAAGCCCGTGCCGCACAAGCCAGTATGCCGGGCTGCAGCCCGGCCATCGACCTCACATGGCCGGCCAGCACCGGCCAAGACTGCCCAAGCCCGTGCGCCTAGCCCGGCCACAGCCCGGCCACCCGAGCAACATGTCCGGACGCCACCAGCCCTTGCCGTGCCGCCTGCCCGGCCCAGCCAGGCCACTACCGTGTCTCCTGCCCGGCCATGCTCGGCCCTGCCAGCTCAACCCGCGCCATGGCCCGTGCCAGCCGCTATGCCGCCCAAGCCTATACCGGCCTTGTCCGCCCTTTCCGCCAATCCGCCCATGCCATGGCATGTCCGCACCAGCCGCGCCACCTGCCCGGTTAGTGCCGGCCATGCAAGCTTCCTATCGAGCCATCACCAAGTCATGCCCGGTCATGTCCGCGCCTCCAGCCCGGCCATGCCCGACCAATGCCATGCCATCCGCGCACCATACCGAGCCACCACGAGCCAATGCCGCGCCAACGCCGCGCCATGCCGAGTTACAACTATGCCATCGCCTAATGCTTTGATCTTTTCAAGTCTTGATAAAATTCAACTTGAAACTATCAAAATCATTGAAGAAAGTAGAATTATCGAGGACCTGTTGAAGGATTACACTCAAAATTCCTTCACCCTTGAAGAATAACCTTCTTTAAGGCAGTCTAGCCAAAGACCTTAAAGAAAGGCGCTTATTGGGAGGCAACCCAATATTATTTTCACTAACCCATAATATTTTTCTTTGTTTTATTTTTCTTTTCTTTTTTAGGATTTTTCATACCAAAGGAGTTTTCAACAAACCACAAGAAATCGAATGGAGCTTATGCTTGGATTAAACCCCTAAGTTTTCTTAAACTTTAACTCCATTTAATTTTTTCTTGCAATGCTTTGATTGAATTTTTTTTTCTTTGATATGCAATACATATAGATATAGATATAGGTTAATTAGGATTTAAAAGATGCATACATATTTTTGCTTTGATTTGCCACGCTTGTTCATACATTGAGGACAATGTATCTTTTAAGTGTGGGGGAGTGAGTCTATATGCATAAAATTGATAAAATTGGAATAATTTTTTCGAAAATTTTGACAAAATTTTGATTTTATATGCTCATATTGATCGATTGATTTTATTTTTGATTGATGATATCTTAGAATTCTTAAGAATGATTGATTCATTGATTTATCTATAGTATGATATCTTATTTCTTAGATTAGGTATAATTGAAGTTTGTGATAATTGTTCACCATGAATTATTTCTATGATTGCCTATTTTTAGAACTCATGTTTAATTTTTATTTAAACTACACTTATGAAAGTATTTTATGAATATGTCAAAAATAAGTGTGGGGGACTATCTATATTAGAAGGGTAGTTAAAAAAAATATCTTTTTCATAAAAAGAGTGTTTTTCATGCAAGAGGAGAAGAGATATCTTTTGCCTTAAAATTTTAAAAAATATCCATTGTTGTCACTCTTCTCTTTAAACAAAAGGAGTTAGTAATCCTTGGGAAGAGGATAAGAGGCATGGATCGGCAAAAGTATTGTCCCTGTAGAGTGCTAGTAGCCTCACAAAAATAAAATAAAGGGCGTTAGTAACCCCTAAGCATGAACACTTTGAGGTTAGTAACCTCACTTTTCTAAAATAATTACCCTTTGAAAATCATTATAACTCATGCAAAACTTTTGATTTGTATTCATGATATGCAATTGTTTGAGTAGTGGAGATAAAGATGAAGGCATAAGCTTATAGAAAGAAGTAGTTATAGTTGTGATAAATGATAAGTGATTAGAGCTACTTTGATTATGGTTACTTAAGAATGAGGATGATTGCTATATCTTGATCTATTGAATTGGATACTCTTAATATTCTATGATGTTCTGATTTCATAAATTGAATTGATCCTTGATATATGTATATGATTCAATGTTTTTTCAAAAGATTTGAACAAAACTTACATTCTTAAATTTTAATTTTTGTTTGTCTACACTAGTTTGCTAGGGACTAGCAAAGATTTAGTGTGGGGGAAATTATGATCGAGCTCAAATTATGCATGCTTTTATAGCTATTTTTATATACTTTTTGCTATTTTTATATGTGTTTTTACCCTGTTTTGTTAGTATTTGTGTTTTTAGGTCCTGAAGACAAGAAAAGTGAAAACTTATTGTTTTTCACTCTTTTTGGAGCTATTTTGGAGACTTTGTACTCAACTATGGATTTAGCCACTTGGAATGAAGATTTGAAGATTCGAAGTTCGTGATTGAAGATATTTTGAAGATTTGAAGAATTAATTCAAGAAGCAAAATTGAAGATTTGGAGCTTAATTTGTTAAGGATTGAAGACAAGTCCAGATGAAGCCCTGAAGTAGAGGATTTTTGGATTATTTATATGGGAATATACTCAGCCCATATAAACCTATAATTGGAGTTAAAATCCCAATTTGTAGGCTCCATATCCAAAAGAATATGCAAATCCCGCATTAATCCCGTAGATTTGCGATATTAGCCCGGTTTCAGCGCAGTCTTCGTAGAAAGGCCATAACTTTCTGCTCAGATATCCGTTTTAAGCCCATAAGTAGCCGTTGGAAAGCTAACTCCGAGCTCTACAACTTTCTTTTGAAGTGCAAAGCCCAGATCTGCTATCTTCAAGCCCGAAACTGAAGTCGAAGTTCCTGCCCAATTCCAGGAAATTTCCAGGAAATTCTAGAAGTCCTCTTTTGACTTGGAGACTACTCTAGGATGACACCTAATCCTACTTGGAGACCAAGAAGAGCCTAAACCGTCCTACCCTTAATCTCCACTATAAATAGCCACCTCCTGTATCACAACACACACAACTTCACAATCCACAAATTTTAGATTATTCTCTTTTTCTACCTTTCTTTAGTTTTTAGGTTTTTCTCTAGTTTTAGAAGGGGGAGAAGTCGACACCCTCTCTAGCAATAGAGGGAGTCGACGTCCCTAGGGTTTCAAAGGGGAGATTCCGCCTCTCCCAGTCCTGTAAGTATTCTTATGCCTCTCATGGATTTTCCTAAATCCATGAGTAGCTAAATCCTTAATACTTCTGATCCTTTGGTGAATTCAATCAATTAATTATGGTGAGATTTCTATACTTATAATTTTGTGTTAAGTTCTTGATGATAGTAGTCAAAACCCTAGAATAATTTTATGATTCTGAATCTTATCTGAATTATGTGGCCACTAAGGATGTAAGAGGAAGATCTATGGCTAGATCATACTTAGAATTAATCACTCAAGTTTGATTGTATGTAGCAAATTAGGTTTGTTTAATCGCTGCTTAATGGGTATTTGTCTACCGGAGGGCGAGAAATTTCTCTTCGTATGGTTCTATTCGTAGGCATGTGTGTAAAATTAACTGTTCTTAATGCTTTGTTCTCAAGTGATCTTTAAGTCCTAAGAAAGTAATCGATCGCTGAAGGAATAATAGGGATAACTGCAGCTCTAATCGGCCTCTTATCTAAAATACATGTTGGGAAACCTATATCAGTTGTCAGTCAAGAATAAGATGCGAAATTCACCTTTTAAATCTAGGATCCATAGTTAATTTGATTGAAGGATACCACTGGTGAAAAAGTATGCTTTTTAATTATTGTTTGCTTTATTAATCTGCTTTATTAATTTGCTTTATAATCTGCTTTAGATTTAGATTTTAGATTTAGATTTAGATTTGCTTTGCTTTATTTTTACGGTCTCTGCACGATACACCATAAATTTTATTCTAATTGTTTTCTTTATAATTGTTATTTACAATCCCCTGTTTTCTAATCGATTTTTGGAAAAGATCTTTCTATCTTTTAATTGTTCATCACATAAACCTTCTCTGTGGGATTCGACCCCTACTTGCCCTAGCTATTCTAGTTAGTTATTTGTGGGGATTATTTTTTATGGTCATAGACGACACGATCAAGCACCAATTATCAATAAATTCATTACAAAATAAGATCAAAACCCCTTTTTTCTCATGAACAATCATGAACACTAAGAACATTCAACCTTGCATCCACCACCCACTGGCAATGTCAATCCTCGGACTCCACTGGTCGGGCGTCGCCAAACCCTCCGGAACCCTATCGCCACACCACCAATTTCATCAAATCCTACAGATCTAATAAAACATGAACCAAAAATTGAACAAACTAAGACCAGAAAACATCATAAACAAAAAATCCCAAAATCCCAGCAACACCTATGGCATAAGCCGATATTTGACAGAACACATAAGATAAAACCAAGCTGGATCTATGGTTGAATCTGTAACAACAAAAATAGTAGTTAAGACCTTTCGTTCCAATCAGTTACCAAATTGAAAACAATTTAAGCATAAAAAAATATAAGGAAAAGGGAATTTACTTGAAGTCCACTTGATTGAGGACAACCATTGCAGGAATTGCAACATATCCATAAAACATCACTTCCAGTATCAAATGTAAATAGAACTCCTTTGGAGGAGAACCTATTTGTATTTTTGTATAATACCAACTTAAACAAAGGCCAAAGAAAAAAAATCCAACTTTAACAAAGGAAATTGAAGACAGAGAAAGAAGCTTATTATACTGTTAATTTCATTTGAAAACCAAATACTAGAAAACAAAACCCATAAAAAAAATCAAAATTTTCAATACGAAGTCAGAAGCCAATGATTCAAAAACCAGGTAGAAATTCAAATAAAATTTAAGAGAAAATAAAAAGGAGGAGGAGTTGTTCTAAATAAAAGTGTTTTAAAAAATGAAAATGATTGGAATTCATTTACCTAACAAGAAACGGATCATAGTTGTCCTCCGGAACTACTGCTACTCTATCCATTTTTCAAATCTAGGGTTCCTTTATATTGCAAATTAGCGGCAGAAAAGTCATGTTTTCCCAACCCAACAGAGAAGCCATGAACGTTACTCCACCTTCAACCCATGCCGTTTTCGCCACCAAATCAACCGAAGGGACCAGATATGACGGAATCCATAGTACCTGGCTCGAGATCCATGAGGACAATAGGTGAGAGCCGAGAAATAGGAATTCGTCGGGGAGATGGTGGCGGCTGAATCGGCGAAGATAGGGTTGTCCGAGGAGGAAACGAGATGGGTTGTGAGGGTTGATTTATCGTCGCTTTGATTGCAGCAGTAGCTCATCTTTGGAAATTCAACTAGGGTGAAAGGATGATGATGATTTTATTTCTTATTCAATCCCCAACTATGGCCAAAAAAAAAAAAAATTCAATCCCCAACCGTTTCTGTTTGGATTAGAAAGAAAGAAAATTTGGATTGAGATTCCATAGCCATAAATCAAATAAGAAGATAACTTAATCACCAAAAAAAAATAAAAAGATAATTTTTTTTTATCTTTTTGTTTTTTTAATCTTTTTTTAAAAATCATTTTCTTCCAAATTTTTTTTCAGATGCCACGTGGCAATTTAATTCCACGTGGAATATCTCACGCGGTGAAGCTAGCACATGTTTTGACAACAGAAGGTCCCGTTTGATTTTAATAACCTGAATTGACACAACCCGATAACGTTTGATCCTAAATTGACACAAGAGGTAACGGTAGAACCTGAATTGTCATTTACTACAAACGTTAGAACCTAATTGTGCATTTAGCCTAAAATTTCCATCCAAAGCTTTCATTTTGGCCCATTAAACTTTAAAAAAAAAAGAATTTCAACTTTTTAATTTTTAGTTTCAATTTTAGGAGAGCCACCTACTAAATAAATTTCATGTGTCAAGTATAACCTTTTAACACCCATGAAAACGGCGCGTGTCATACACCTTGAAATTTCCATCCAAAATAGCCTCACATTGAACATGATTGATAAGGTCTGAATCATAACCAAGCAAACCCATCAACATTTAGCCCAAAAATGAACATTTAGCCAAAAAAAGTTTTGGATTAGGAATAAATAAATGATATTGAATGTGAAGATGAATTAACCCTAAATCTTTGACAACAATCAAGTTTGGTAGATTACTAAATTTGCTTTTATTTTGTTTTTCTCTCCTAGGGTTTTTTCCCTTGTGAGTGCTTTCTTCTTGTCGGCGTACAAGTCATTGGTTTTTCTCTAATTTTCATTCAATTTTTGAACTTTCTGTTATCTGCGATTGGAGTTCTTTCTCTTTCTTTCTTCAGTCGAGCAAAATATGGCGGAGGGACTGTCAAACTTATGGGATAGTTTTCACTTGACGGAGGAGGAAAACTTGGAGGTGGCGGTGAAGCAGGGTGGATTCAGGAATAGTAACCAGTGGGGGCACACTAATACATATGGTTAAATTTATATAAAAAATATATAGTATTTTAATTTATGTGCGTAAATTCTACATTAATGAAAATATATTTTAATAATTTGCTACGAGTTTTCATACTTTGAAAATAAGGTATTTCTTCATAACTATTTAAATTAAATAAAATATTTATATAAGTTTAAGTATAGCTTCATACATACCCAAATGCAACTATAATAAAAAATTTTAAATAACTAATTGCATATTCTACATTTAGAATTTTAATTTTCTACTAAACAAATTAACATCATAGTTACAAATAATTAAGGAAATATAACAATTTCTTTTAATTTAAACAAATGATAAAGGCATAAAGCAATATTACTATACAATCAAATTATTCAGTAACTCTAAATTAAATTATAAAATTATAATAAAACAAATAATTGAATAAATTTGATAGTCACTTAAAATATTTAGATGAAATGAAAAGTTGCTTCACCTTCTCCTTAGTCATTAGTAAATTATTTGTTGCCTTATCCTCTTCTCTCTGTTATAAATACAAGGGATTTACTCAAGGAAAGAAAAAGTGGAGAGAAAGGGGTGAGTGGGACGGGGAAGAATTATTGTTGGGTGAAGAAGTGGGGCTTAAAAGGATTAAAAAAAATGGTAAATGAGTTATGAGTAAAAAGATGTGGTGAGTGGGACCCAAAGAAAATTTATTTAATACTATAAAATTGGGCCTAGTTGAATTCTGTACATGTGGGTTTTGAATGCACTAATCACTATGTATATAAAGATCTTTTTATCATATCTATGTGGGGGCACAATTGGAAAGTTCATAAATTTTTAAATATATAAAATGGGCTTCTAGGATCTAAGTGGGGGCACGTGCCCCCAGTGCCCCATAGCTGATCCGTCCCTGGATCCAAGCTTGATAGCTGAAACCTTTGCAGAAGGAAAGTCATGTTTGATAGGGAAATTGCTTTCACGCAGGCCTGTTAATGTGGAGGTTATGAGGAACGTGATGCATATGGTATGGAGGCTTACAGGGGGATTGCAAATAAGGGAAATTGGAGATAAATTATATATTTTCCAGTTTGAATCGGAGGTGGAGAAGGAGAGGATCTATCAGCAAACTCCCTGGAATTTTAATAAGGCTCTCTTGGTGCTAAAACCCTATGATGCTTATGATAGTTTCGAGGATCTGAAATTGGATGGATGCTCTTTTTGGGTCCAAGCACATGATCTCCCTCTAGGGTTTATGACTGAAAGCATAGGCAAGGTTATTGGGGATTCGTTGGGGAAATTGGAAGAAATTGAGACACGTGGTGAGAAGATAGCTTGGGGGAAATTCTTAAGAATTAGGGTTCACTTGAATGTGAATAAACCATTGAGGAGAGGCATGATTCTGACTGCACCGAATGGGGGTAAAATACTTATCAGTTTTCGCTATGAAAAACTACCGTACTTTTGCTATGTTTGTGGATGTTTAACGCATGTGGAGAATGAGTGCGAGAAAGCTGTAATAATGAGGAGGGACATGGGGAAAATTGTTAAAGAATATGGTCCATGGTTGAGAGCTGAAGTTCCACGGTTGAAAGGGTTAAAGTTCAATGGCCATGGAGTTAGTGAAACCCGAATTGGTAGGGAGGAAGATAAGGAGGGTTTAGTGAATAAGAGGCAGCCTTTGGAGCAGAATAAGGGTGAGAATTCGGTGGAAGTACAGGTTCGACAACCAGTTCTCAAACTAAAGGTAGCGGAAGAACAGGGAATTGAACCAGCTTTTCAAGAATCTTTGCCTAAGGCAACCCGTGAGTTTCAAGATGATAATACGGGTCTTATGTTTGTCAATAATCAGGAGGCTAAGCAATTACCTCCTGGTGGTTCAAGGAGAGGAATGGTGGATTCTAGGTTGGCAGATAATAAGAGTGAGAAAGTGGTTTCCCAACCGAAGTTGGGGGATGATGATCAGATGGAAATAGGACAAGCAAAAAATAACACTATGGACTTTGTCTTCCAAGCAAGTAAAACCTCTACACAAAGTGGTGGTGTAGACACTCATTTTTGGCTCGTATCCTTTAAATCAGATTAAATTGTCTCTTAATTCGCATTATGGGCATTGTTGTCATTTGTTAGTTTGTTTTTAATAAAGTAGTTCAGTTAGTAAAGCATAATTTTCTAATTAGTATTTAATCATCACTTTCATTAATTAAAAAATCTAATTGGTAAATTTGTGCATGGCATTTGGGCCAAAAATCATCTTTATAAATAAACGGAAGTCTATGGTCTTTTGGACCTTCACTTACCTTTTAAAGGATTGCTATTGGGCCAATGTTTTCCTTCCCTTGTTCAAGACTATCATAAGTTCATTTAATTTCCTTTGGTTCCATTTCTTTTCTCAAGTTCTAACTTACACATTTTGCAAAAAAATACAAAAAAATCAAAAAATTGAAGAATACTACAAAAATAATAATACTTGGGCTTCATCCGTTGAAATTGGGTCAATTTCTTTTATTGGGCTATTTGGACCATTTTCAAGTCATTGAATTCACTTGGGCCCCTTCTCTTTGAATTGCTTTGGGCTATTTGCTATGACAACAAATCCAAATTGGTAAGGAAATAAAAGGAGAGTCAATTTTATTCATTTTCTCTACAAAATCATTTTTCTAAAGCTAAACCAAGACACGTGAAATTCCACATTGCACTTGAGCTACCAAATTCTTCCTTTTATCCCGCAGAATACCAAAAAATCAAACGCAGATTAGTGAGCCATCTAAAGGACAAAAGCCAGTGCTAAACAAAGCAGGAGTACTAACAATGGTTTGATCACAAGCAAACAAAGGAAAAATAAGATTAATTTTAGACTAAATAAACTTGGGGACAAAGTTTGCAAGTGTGCAGAGTTTGTCTCAAGAGGCAATATGCTGCAGGCAAGAGCACGAGGAACATAATATAGTTCAAGATAGCAACTACTGGATTAAAAGTTTTTATCTTGGGGCATAAATTCATCAATGACAGAATGCGAGAGAAGTGCAGGAACATTGGGGAGTAAATAGTCAAGCACATAGCAGAAAATTAACTTGATGACAAGTACAAACACAAATTTTGAACTAATGAAAATTCAGCAACACACCATGCCACATTGAAATAAACCAAATCAACTAGCAAAAGGAGCCTCAACCGCAAGATCAGAAAAAACAAAATTTATCCCACCCTCTTGATCAGTCGAAATGCCTAGTATAAATACTATCTTTTCTTCCATCCAGAGGAAGGGGGCACGGTTTCCAAGGGAAAAAACGATAGCAGCAAATTCCATCTTTTTTTTCAGAAAATTTATTTTTCCAGTTCAACAAAGAAAACTAAAAAAAAATTGATAGTTTGATTTTCTTTTTAGTTCTATTAAAGTCCCTAGTTGTTACCAGGCCCGAATCATCAAAAAAAAAAATACCAAAAAGATTTCTTGTTTTCTTTTTCTTAGTTAGCATCAACGAAAACAGAAACACAAAAAGAACAAAGCCTTACCTTTCTAAGCTTTAGGATACCTTAGGTCTTCATCTCCATTTTCCTTGGTTTCTCTTTTCTTCACTTTCTTCTTTTCGTTCCTGCAAACATGTCAGTTTGGGTTAAGAGTTGGATCTTGAACCTCAAGGCTTATTCTTGAAAAGCGATCAGTCAAAAGGAAGAACAAAAGGGAAGGAAGAACTTATCTGAACGTTGGCCTTATCCGACGATCAGATTTTCAGATCTGGAAGGCGCAAGTTGGGTTCGGATTAGGCTCGTTTCAAAGTCTTAGAGGCGGCTCCGGGGAAACCAAAGCCCAGATCTGCAACGAGGGGGTGAGGACGAGCCAATCTGCACTTTTCCGACGTCAAAAGGGAGCTCCGGCAACGACAACCGCGGCGGTGCGAGGTGGAGGACATAACGGAGAAGATCTCCGACCAAGCTAAGAGAGAGAGAGGGGCTGAGGTATGTGTTTTTGCTGAATAAATAAAAATGATAGCTTTTATATATTTAGTTGGTATTAGCTGTTAAGGTTTGATTTTTATTATTTTCATGCGTTTAATGTCTAGTGTCACTATGCTGTTAGTTTAATGTTTACTTTTCTATGCAACTAGTAGGTCCTAAAAGTTACCACTGTGTTCACATAAAGACTGATACTTTTTTCCGTGTTCATTATAGTCCATATGAAGTTGATTTGGGCCTTGATATGAAATTCTTACGTTAGACTTTATGCAATTTAGTCTTCTAGTATATATTTTACTCACGTCAGTTTAAACCCATTAATCTAGCTTTTATATGAATTCAATTTAGAAATAAGTGCTTTTAGCTTAAATAACGTGTAAGCATAAGTAAATTAATCAGGAATTTGAGAATAGAATATTTGGAAGTTAGTGGTCTGGTAACTTAGAAATTAAAATTGTATTTTATATTTTTATTAATTGGCAATTAGTAAGTTAGAATTCGGTTTGGACCTATTATTTATGTTTGAGATTTGAGATCTAGTTTAGTTTTAGATCTAACTTCTTTTCTTTATGATGGGTTCAATTCTTGTTGGGCCTTATTCTTTATGATGGGAGATAATTTCTGTTGTGTTTTATTTCTTTTTAGGATGGGTTTTATTTTGGGTTGGCCCTTATTCTTGTTATTATTATTATGGGTTTAATTCCTGTTGGGCTTTGCTTTCATGTTAGGTTTCAATTTCTGTTGGGCCTAATTCTTTTTATAATGAGTTTTTAATTCTTGTTGGGTTTTATCTTGTTTGGTAGATTGGGTAGATTGGGCTTGTTATCTTTTTATTTAGTTGGAATTTATATTTTGATTTATGTGGGCTTTTATGATATTTGGACTTAAATCTATACTTAAATTAATGTAAGCTTTTAAATGTAATAAATTAGAATTTAGAACTTAGGAATAACTTCATATGCATCCATATTTCGATTCCATATTTATGTTGTTATTGCCATGTTCATGAGATTCAAATTCAAGTGATCTTGTGATGGGAAAGGCGGGCGGCTCATTCATGCGTGTCTGGGTTTGCTCGCCTTCTCCCGGAGGCTTGGAAATTTCCGGAGGTCGTTTACCATTTATTGGGAGGCGGCCAAAGGTGTTCCTCGTATAACTGATGGGTAAATTAAAATCAAATTGGAATTTCATGCATCATTTGCATTCATGCATCTAGGGTCAGACTTAGTAATTTTCAATTAATAGTTAAAGAAAATCCAAAAAAGGGAAAATCGAAAAAGAAAATAAAATAAAATCATTTTCTTCAAAATTAAAAAGAGTTTGTGCTTGATAATTGTTCTTCAAACAACATTTTTTCAAATAGAGTCGTTTTAATGGTAAGTTTTAAAGAAAATGCTCTCATGAGGAACCCAAAAAGAGAACAAATAATAAATGGGAAAGTTCCCCAACATTCCTATATTTCAAAATCCAAAATCCATTTTTGCTTGTTTATTTTCTTTCAAAGATTAATAAAAGAATTCAATGACATGAAGAAACATTTAAGAATACAGACAAACCGATAATAGAAACCCACAGTTAATTCTAGACTAGTCAGTGTCGTCTTCTTGACGGGCGTCGTGGGGGTGCTAATCCTTCCCCACGCGTACCCGACTCCCGAAGCTTTAAGACTCTGGTTAGAAAACTGTTTATTAGGTTTAGTGTTACCTTCGCCAAGCTTAGGTTAACAATAGGCTTAATAATTTGATAGGTGGCTAATCACACCTAGGTTAAGAAAAGATTAGTGGCAACTCCCATAGTTTTTAGTTTTTAAGTCGTTCAGCGGTAGGGTTCGGACCACCCCGGACCCGGACGTTGCGACAGGTGGGGGAAGTGCTTCAAACAAGAAGTGGAAAAGGGCTGTAAGGTCGAATTCTAGACTAGATAAGGGAAAGAATGTGCCTAAACTATCGGGGAGAAAGAGAACAGAGCTGAAAGGGGATATGGGGGAAAGGAAGAAAAGTAGGGAGGCAGGGGAAGTGGTGTTGGAGAATATTTCAGAGTTTAATACTCCTTTATTGGCGGAGGTTGGTGTATCTAACCAACCCCGCCAAGATCAATGAGTATTTTAGCTTGGAATTGTCAGGGTCTGGAGGCAACCCGGGCAATTCCAAAAGTGCAACAGGTGTTGAATAAACACCGCCCCCAATTAGTTTTCCTATGTGAGACGAGGAGGAAAGCTAACGAGATGGAATGGTTGCGTTCAAGATGGGGTTATACATATTGCTTTAGTGTGGATTGTGTTGGTAGAGGAGGTGGGCTTTCAGTGCTATGGCAGAACTCATGGGACGTTACAATTTTAGGCTATTCTAGCTCTCATATTGATATGCAGATTGTGGAAGCTGATAATGCCTCACCATGGAGGTTTACGGGATTCTATGGCCAACCTATTACCAGTAGGCGCCATGAATCATGGCAATTATTACATAGCTTGATGGATCGTTGTTCACTACCGTGGGTTATTGGAGGTGATTTCAATGAACTATTAGACGAGTCAGAAAAGGTGGGTGGTAGTGTTAGGCCACAGTCGCAGATCCAAGCTTTTTAGAATGTTGTGGAGGATTGCGATCTCATGGGTTTACCATTTCAGGGACCAGAATTAACCTGGAAGAGAGGGTGTGGGGAACATGCTGTATTTGAAAGACTTAATCGTTTCTTGGTTTCTAGATCGGCTTGCTAAGTTTGCCCATTCGGTGGAGGATCATGTTTTTTCTAGCTTTTCTGGTTATCTCCCTATTTTTCTTCTTAAAAGGGAATTTCCTATTTCTAATGTTAAGCAGCAGGCTTCGTTTAAATTTGATAACTTTTGGACTCGGCATGAGGATTTTCGAAGAGTTATGCTGGAGACTTGGAGTCATGGTGTAACTAATTCCTTGGTGGGATTATTTGATAAGATTAAGAGCTGCTCAAGAGAATTTGCGGGTTGGTACAGGTCGGTGTATGGTTCTCTTCCAATTAGTATTGAGAAGAAGAAGAAAGCAATTGATGGTTGCTATAATCGGCAGATGGGTGTTGATGATTCGGACAGGCTGGCTGAGTTACTTTCGGAATCATCAGAGTTTGAGAAATGTCAAGAACTGTATTGGAGGCAAAGAGCAAAGTCGTTATAGCTAAGGGAGGGTGATAAAAACACTTCTTTTTTCCATAATTTTGCTTCATAGAGGAAGAAGGACAACCATATAGCCAAAATTAAAGACGAGAGTGGCAATTGGAGGTATAAATCTGAAGAAGTTGAGGATACTTTTATAAGTTATTTTGAAACTTTATTTGCTTCCTCTACAATTACGGTTTCAAATGGGGTTTGTGATGCTATTAAGACCCGACTTTCTCCTGCCCATATTGCACTATTATCGCGACCATGGAATGCTTTGGAAGTTAAGGCTGCAATTGACCGAATAAACCCGTCGAAAGCACCTGGTCTAGATGGAATGATAACCATGTTTTACCAAAAATATTGGGATGTTGTCGGAGATGAGGTTATTGTTGCGGTGTTGGGATTTCTTAATGGTGGAACCTTGGGGTCGGATATTAATGCTACAAATATAGTATTGATCACAAAAGTGAAGAAGCCGAGCTTACCTAGTGAGTATAGACCGATCAGCCTTTGTAATGTCCTGTATAAGATTATTTCGAAGGTGTTAGCTAATTGGTTGAAACAGGTGCTTCCAGATATTATAAGTGAAAATCAGAGTGCTTTTGTGTCTGGCAGACTTATTTTTGATAATGCATTGGTAGCATATGAGAATGTTCACTATTTGAAGAATAAGTTTGGTGGAAAAGCAGGCTTTATGGCATTAAAATTGGATATGAGTAAGGCTTATGATAGAGTGGAGTGGGATTATCTAGAGAAGGTGATGATAACGATGGGTTTTCCTTGTGCATGGATTTCATTAGTCATGACTTGTGTACGTACTGTCTCTTATTCGATGATAATAAATGGTAAACAATGTGGTAATATTGTTCCATCCTGTGGAATCCAACAAGGTGATCCTATCTCGCCTTATCTATTCTTATTATGTGTTGAAGGCCTCTCTTCTCTGTTGAATAATGCCGATGAGAGGGGAATTATACAGGGGGTTTCAGTGTGTAGGGCAGCTCCGAGGGTAACTCATTTACTCTTTGCAGATGATAGTTTATTGTTTGCGAGGGCATCTTTAGAGGAGGAAGATAATATTATGGAGTTGCTTCGCCAATATGAGCTGGCATCGGGTCAATTTGTGAACATTGAAAAATCTGCTATTTATTTCAGCAATGATACAACAGTGAATTGCAGGGAGGATATTAAGGCGAAATTAGGGATTAAACGTATGCTTGCTGGTGATAAATATCTAGGTTTGCCGATTTTGGTTGGAAGAGAGAAGAAGTTGCACTTTCAGCATATTAAGGATAGGTTATAACAACGCATTCATCATTGGCAGGGTAAATTACTCTCTACTGCAGGGAAATGTTTCTTATACAAACTGTAGCTCAGGCAATTCCTGTCTATGCCATGAGTTGTTTTAAATTTCCAAAGAATTTTATCCATGATCTCAATATGACACTTGCTAGATTTTGGTGGGGGCATGGTAAGGAGAATAGGGGCATTCACTGGGTGAGGTGGGAGGAGTTATGCACATCCAAGCTTGATGGAGGTTTAGGTTTCAGGGATTTTGGGGCTTTCAATTTGGCCTTTTTAGCTAAGCAGGGATGGCGGTTTCTTCATAATACTAACACCCTTTGCTATAGAATTTTCAAAGCAAAGTATTTTGCTCATTCGAATTTTATGGATGCTGAATTGGGTACAAATCCATCGTATGTCTGGCGGAGTATAATGGAAGGCAAGAGTGTTTTGAGGCTCGGCACTAGGTGGAGAATCGGGGATGGGAATTCAGTAAGTATTCTGAATGATACTTGGGTCCCGGGTCTACATCTTGAAAGGCCTTCCAGTATGGTGCAAAATGTGTTGGACCACGGTATTGTTGCAGAATTGATCGATCAAGATGAGAGAATGTGGAAGGAGGATTTACTACGGGAATCATTTGATCATAATACAGTTGAGGCTATACTGGATATCCTACTTAGTCTACAACGGGTGGATGATAAACTTATCTGGACGGAGACTCAGTTAGGAGATTTTTCAGTACGATCTGCCTATCATGTAGCAAGGGTTTTTTTGGATAGAGAGGTGACGGACATGGAGCTTAGAAATCTGGTGTGGAAACTGTTATGGACTACGAAAGTAATTCCCAAGGTGAAGTATTTCAATTGGCACCTGATGCATGGTTTTATTCCCACTCGTAGCATTTTACGTTCAAGACATATGGAAGTCGATGATATATGCTGTGTGTGTGGTGAGCAAGGGGAATCTCTGTCTCATGTATTTTTTGAATGTCATTTTTCTAAGCGTGTGTGGGGAGAGTCCGTGACTTGGATGGCAAATTTTGTTGATAGTAATGTTGGTACAGATGATTTCTGTCTAAATTTGTGTATAATGGCTCAACAAAGGAGCTGTCTAGCAAAGGTCCTGACAACGTTATGGCTGATATGGTTTAACAGAAATTCTTGCTTACATGAAGGCAAGTGTTTTACTCCAATGCAGCTGGTGCAGAAGATAGATGTTGTTGTTAAAGAATATGAAGAGGGAATGGTTTCTGTTCATGGTGAGCAGACTGTTGCTAGACAGGTTTTTCTTGATCGATGGACTCGTCCAGCTGCTGGCTTTTTGAAGCTCAATTGTGATGCAGCGTACAATGCTCAATCAGGTATTGCTTCTCTTGGCTTTGTTATCTGTAATGGCATGGGTGATGTTGTCTTAGGTGGTGTTAGCAAGGTGGCTGGTGTTGTGAGTGCGTCGCATGCCGAATGCATGGCAGTTGTGTATGGTTTGGAGTCGGCTTGGGAGCAAGGCTATAGTGCAATAATGGTTGAATCAGATAGCAAGATGGCGATTGAAGAGATTGCGAAGGGTAAAGAGTCATTGTTGATGGATGTTGTTTTAATCCATGATATTCTAGCTCTTTCTGTACAGTTTGATTTCATCTCTTTTCATTTTGTAAAACGGGGAGCAAATGTTTTAGCTCATAACATTGCTAAATCGGATTGTCAGTTGAATAATTCTAGGGTGTGGGTTGGTTATTTGTCTTCCTATGTTTGTAATCCTACTCCTTGATGGATGCATAAGTAGCCCGTTTTTACTAAAATAAATAAATAAATAAATAAATGATATTGAAGTCACATCCTTTTTACGCACCTAATACAAATCTAAAACAACAGAATTGAAATTGTACATAACCCAGGCCAACCTAGCTAATAGCTATATAGTATACATGACATTACAAATACAAAACTTAACAAGAAAAAGTAATTGAAATTAAATCTTCTATATCTTCTTCACCTGGCAAATATCCTATATGGTTTAGAGTTTAGACACTCTCCATTAGACTTGGAACATCCTTTATTTATAAATAAATAAATGATATTGAAGTCACATCCTTTTTACGCACCTAATACAAATCTAAAACAACAGAATTGAAATTGTACATAACCCAAGCCAACCTAGCTAATAGCTATATAGTATACATGACATTACAAATACAAGACTTAACAAGAAAAAGTAATTGAAATTAAATCTTCTATATCTTCTTCACCTGGCAAATATCCTATATGGTTTAGAGCTTAGACACTCTCCATTAGAGTTGGAATTGGCATTTGGGTTTGAGCGGTTGCTTTCTTTTTCTTGGAATGCTTCATCTCACCATAAAAATATGAAAGAAGGCCCCATAGTGAGAGTGCAAGGGATACGCCCTTCTCTGCTTGAAACTTTTCTTTGTAGAAAATCACTGCTAAAACCTCTACTACGGGCAGATGAACCGCAATTACTATGCCCGATAGCAAAGATGAAGAACAAAAGATTATTCCTATTGCTCCCAAAAAGAAACATTGCCATAATATTGCAGTCAATGTTACAACTACATAATACTTTGTTTCTCCAAGCCCGAATTCCCTTGCTTCCTTTGCAATCGCCTGTCAATATATATATAACATTTCGCAATTGATCATGTAAAACAAGTAACTATATTACAAAATATATGTAAACCCGAATCAAAAAAATTAAGAATTAATTATTTAACACTATACCCTAGTCAAGTTATCGGCAAAGTGATGTTTATTTCATTTAATTGCACATATGACCCTTTCACCTTTTATCCTACTAGAGTAGTATGATTTTTTGTCAAACTCAACTTATTCATCCTAATTAAGACATGATTATAATTATAAAATATTCAAGCCAAAATTCTAATACGATAATTTAACACATGTGCCTCTAGGAAATGGATTTCTATTTCTCGTAAGGCCCTAATTCGAGCCAAAATTGGAATGTTAGGCCATGATTCTACCAAATTGAAAGGACAAGTCCTATACCGAGCATTTTCACAAAGTTTAGGCTCTTAAGTGAAGATTTAGCCCAAAAAATGTGACTAACTTTTGTGTGGGACAACATTGGAGGCTTTGTACATTAAGATCGGTGAAGGGAGGCCTTTAAATTAGAATCTAATAAAGTGAAAGTTGACTTATCTGAAACCAAAGGAAAGACTTGTAAACAAATAATTGCCATACTTTGCAAAAGTGGCTTTGAAATTGTAAGTACTACCTTTTAAATTTTAAATTAAATTAAAATCAAATTAAATTAAACTATATACTAGGTTCCATTCCCATTAATTAACTCAAGTTGGACGTATATTCTTGATCAGAAGAAAAATTAACCTTGAAATCATTGTTAATCAGCATCCCGACGGTGCAAAAAGCAGTAGCAAAAAAGCACATAACCAACTGAATCTCCAAAACAAGTGCGTAACTGAGTTCTTGCTTTGCCTTCTTGTACATTAACTCCACCAATGGCAAAATAAACCCATAAAGAACTGCTGCAGCAACAGTCATGAGAAACCCTATAACGTATTCCTTGTTTGATTCATTTGCAGGGCGATCGCTGCTGGTATGCAGGGCCAAAACGGCGGCCCCAATCGTCAACAAGAACACAGCGTTTATGGAGTAAGAAGTGAACTTCTGTTTCACCAAAAGGAAAGCAAAGCCGGCCGTGAAAGCCAACTGCGAGGCAATGATTAAACAAACTGTTGAAATGGGGAGACGGGCGACGCCGTAGGCGTATAGGTAGTCATCAAGGCCAGTCAAAAGTCCAATGGCGGCGGCGGCCATGAACAAGGGAGGTTTGATGGAGAAGAGCTTGGTTTTGGATCCGTGTTGGGGTTGGGTCCAGCGACGGTGGAGATAAGCGGAGGCTATGGGGAAAAGGATGATGGGCCAACCACCGGTTTCGAGCCAGCTAGAGAACCAGACGCGTTTGCCACCATGGAGGAAGTAGAGCCGCATCATAAGCGGAGCCCCGCAGTTGCCTATAAGAAGGATGAGGCAGTTTATTAAAAGGAGAGCTTTTGTCATGGTGGAAGAAGACTTTGCTAGCTAAGGCTCCTTGACAGGATTAATATTTTCTTTTTGTTGCATCGTATATCTCAGCAATTGTTGACCAACTTCCCGTAATATCTCTACTCTCTTTTATTATCTGTATTTGTAAAGAATAATTATTTAATTGGGTAAGAACAAATATGCTAATTGCTATGATAAGGCCTCAATATTTGCAAAAATAATCAAATAAGAGTCCAAAGTAAAAAAATGCTCAAATTAGGGCTGAACATTGCGAAAATTTCTCAAACAAGGCCCGACTATCAATTGGGTAGGGGTATTCAAACGGTCAGTTTTGGTTTTTCGGGTCGGTTTTAAAACTTAACCAACGTAACCAACATATAGAAATAGAGACCGAAACCGAAACCGAAACCAACCTATATGGGAACCGAGTGTAGACACCCGTTTTTTTGACTTGTATCCTTTAATTTAAGTTATTTTGTTACTATATCTGCATTTAGAGTTATTTAGGGTCGTTTAGGTCATTTTGGCAATTCAGTAGAACCATTTTGCATTAACGCATCTCATCCCATCCTTTGCACATTTCATTATTGTAGTTTCTAATTTCTGCATGGCATTTTGGACCTATATCCTTTCATTTAGATTAAACTTTCCTTAATTCGTATTGGGAGCATTTTGGTCAATTCGTAGTTCATTTTTAAGTAAATTCATAGTTTATTTTTAAGTAAATCCGTTCCTTTGGGTCCTTTGGACTTACTTTTATTCCGTTTCGGGCTTTTCCTTCACACTTTGCTTTTGGACCTTCAATGGTTAATTGAAATTGAACCATTTTATTTTAATATGATTTGGGTTTTGACAAATTGGAGAGTCTAAATCCTTGGAAGAGTGGGTCCATTCAAGTTCCACGTTCATATAGAAAATTACAAGAGTTTTTTTTACAATCCCTTTTACAGTTTTACATTTACAAAATTGAAACTCGAAAATACAAATAAAACAGTCCATTTTTAGCTTAAAGCTTTTCGACCCCTTTGTGTTTAGTGCCCCTTATTTCTTTCAAACTGGTGTTTCCCTTCCTCACTTGTTGTGTTAGTTCGGCTGGCCAATTAGGTGCGCCAAAGATTCAACTTTGCAGACTTGAGGCATTCGACCCTGGTGCAAAATTCATACAGCATGCGCTAAAAAAATAATAATAAATACCAAAAACAGAGCATGTAGATACTAGATAGCATTTTCAATCACACATTGGCACAATCATGTCACACTTTCCAATTCAATTTCAAGTTTCGCGTAACACCTTCACTACATCAGATTGCATTTAGCACTTTCCCTTCACAAATCTATTGCAACAAGCATATCAGGGGTATTATCAAATTCAGAAAGATAATCAAACATCCATTTCAGTTTACAAATTCCATAAGATCATTTAAAGCATCCCATTCAGCATTCAAGCATTTACATTTCCATCGCTGTTTAGCAGCATTTCCCAATAAATAAAACAGCATGCATTTACACCCATCACATTGCATTGCATCCTAGTTAATAGACTAATAAAAACAGAGCATGTAGGCATCCATATCGCACTGCATTTAGACATTTCAACCAGTCTCACATTCAATTAACTTCAGCAGACAAAGCAAAGGAAAAAGGGACTCTTACCATGATGTGGCAGCCATTGATTGGCTCCCAAGTGAACCCCACAAGCCAGCTCAGCACACCTGCAAGGGTGAATTCACGTGAGATTGAGAGAAAACAGAATGAGGGGAAATAAATAGTAGAGACAAGGTTGCAAGATAAAAAGCAGACAAAATAGGCAAGCTCCACTTTCATTTTGTGCAAGAGCATACTCTGCCACTGTTACACACTGCACACATAGACTCTATCATGCAACCACTAAGCTCAAACAAAAAAACAAGACAGACAAACCAAGGGCAACACATTCCCTACAAGTGGGAATTACAGGAAAAGCCAAAAAGTTACTATCAAAAGCCTGCAAGGAGAATAAGGGGAAATCAATGTTTAGAACAAAAACTTTCGGAGCCATTTTATAAAAAGAAGAAAACAGAGGCAATAGGGGAGGTTTTTTTTCAGAGGGGGGAAAAAGCTAGGGTTCTGAGGTCAGTTTTCGTTTCTAAAATTAGGGTTCATTGGTTAAAGAAAACAGTTTCTTTAGGTTTTATCGAAAAATAAAGCCGCCGGGATTTGGAAGCTAAAGGCTTTGGTGTTCATAGATTTCTTTTAGCAGCAAGAAAATACACAAAAAAATACAAAAAAAAAAGAGAGAAAACGAAAATCAGAAAAGGAGGGTTAGAGTCCTTACTGTAGGAACCTTGAGAGCTTTTTCCTATTTAGATTTGGCTTCGGTTTTACCCACCTTCTCCTTTCTTCGATCCCTTCCCTCTTCAAGGCTTAGGTTTAAAACTTTGGCCTTAGGGGTTTCGGTGTCAGAGGCTTAGATCTCCAAATTGGTTCGGTGAAGTTGTTGGGTAGTTTAGGGAAAACAGCGTGTTCGGGTTTAAAGTCCGTCCGGTGGTCGGAATAGCCGGATCTGAGAGAGGTTAGGGGTTTCGGGTGAATTTGGTTTTGGGATTTTCAAGACTGGGTCTTGGAAAACTAACACCGGAACTGGGTTCAGTGCGTTGAGGCGAGACGATCTACCCGTTTTCGGCTTCATTCGACGACGGTGAGCCCTCCGACGCGGCGGCGCGATTTCCGGACGGTGGAGGTAGTGGCGGCGCTGAAGAACTAGGGTTTGATGTAAGTTTGTACTTTGAAATAAGAAGATGATGAAGCTTTTATAC
>AWWV01013435.1:0-11158 GCA_001974805.1 Corchorus capsularis | reverse complement strand
GATAATCAAACATCCATTTCAGTTTACAAATTCCATAAGATCATTTAAAGCATCCCATTCAGCATTCAAGCATTTACATTTCCACGCTGTTTAGCAGCATTTCCCAATAAATAAAACAGCATGCATTTACACCCATCACATTGCATTGCATCCTAGTTAATAGACTATAAAAACAGAGCATGTAGGCATCCATATCGCACTGCATTTAGACATTTCAACCAGTCTCACATTCAATTAACTTCAGCAGACAAAGCAAAGGAAAAAGGGACTCTTACCATGATGTGGCAGCCATTGATTGGCTCCCAAGTGAACCCCACAAGCCAGCTCAGCACACCTGCAAGGGTGAATTCACGTGAGATTGAGAGAAAACAGAATGAGGGGAAATAAATAGTAGAGACAAGGTTGCAAGATGAAAAGCAGACAAAATAGGCAAGCTCCACTTTCATTTTGTGCAAGAGCATACCCTGCCATTGTTACACACTGCACACACAGACTCTGTCATGCAACCACTAAGCTCAAACAAAAAACAAGACAGACAAACCAAGGGCAACACATTCCCTACAAGTGGGAATTACAGGAAAAGCCAAAAAGTTACTATCAAAAGCCTGCAAGGAGAATAAGGGGAAATCAATGTTTAGAACAAAAACTTTCGGAGCCATTTTATAAAAAGAAGAAAACAGAGGCAATAGGGGAGGTTTTTTTTCAGAGGGGGGAAAAAGCTAGGGTTCTGAGGTCAGTTTTCGTTTCTAAAATTAGGGTTCATTGGTTAAAAAAAAACAGTTTCTTTAGGTTTTATCGAAAAATAAAGCCGCCGGGATTTGGAAGCTAAAGGCTTTGGTGTTCAAAGATTTCTTTTAGCAGCAAGAAAATACACAAAAAAATACAAAAAAAAAAAGAGAGAAAACGAAAATCAGAAAAGGGAGGGTTAGAGTCCTTACTGTAGGAACCTTGAGAGCTTTTTCCTATTTAGATTTGGCTTCGGCTTTACCCACCTTCTCCTTTCTTCGATCCCTTCCCTCTTCAAGGCTTAGGTTTAAAACTTTGGGCTTAGGGGTTTCGGTGTCAGGAGGCTTAGATCTCCAAATTGGTTCGGTGAAGTTGTTGGGTAGTTTACGGACTTCACGGACTTCACCGCTCCGGGATCGAATACTTTTGAGTTTAGTCTTAAGTAATAGGTTAAGCATAAAATCATAAAAAGTGAAAAATTAAAATTCAAAAATGGAAGAGTTTGTTCCTAAATAAATGAAGATAAAAAAATTCAAAAACAAAAGGTTGATTCTCTTAATTTTCAGTCTTTACCTACTTTTTCCCAAAACGCCCTTCCCGGATGGAAGGCGTTTATTTTTATTAACTTTTTCCCAAAACGCCCTTCCCGGACGGAAGGCACTCAATTTTTATTTGCTTTTTCCCTAAACGTCCTTCCTGGACGGAAGGCACTTCTTTTATTTGCTATTTCCCAAAGCGCCCTTCCCAGACGGAAGCCATTTATTTTTGCTAGCTATTTCTCAAAACACCCTTCCTAGACGGAAGCCATTTATTTTTGCTAGCTATTTCCCAAACCGCCCTTCCCAGACGGAAGCCATTCATCTTTACTTGCTATTTCCCAAAGCGCCTTTCCTAGACGGAAGCCATTCATCTTTACTTGGTATTTCCCAAAGCGCCCTTCCCAGACGGAAGCCATTCATCTTTACTTGCTATTTCCCAAAGCGCCCTTCCCAGACGGAAGCCATTCATCTTTACTTGTTATTTCCAAGTCGTTAGCGGCAGGGTTCGGACACCGAGGAAAACCGAAGATATTCGGTTGTGGTGGTTTCGGTCGAATTCGGGTTGAAACCGAAAGTTTATTTATTTTTGTTTAATGTTATATATGTATATATATTTTCAGATTTCTATATATATAAATAATATATATTTATATTATATATATATATAAATACCAAAACTATATCATGGATTTCATTTCTGATTTTTTCTCGAATGGTAAATTCAATCCATGCATTAATAATTCTTTTATTACACTTATTCCCAAATGCGATGGTGCGTCGAGGTTGGATCAGTTCAGGCCGATTAGTCTTGTAGGTTGTTTGTACAAGATTCTAACTAAGATTCTTACAAAGAGACTTTCAAAGGTGCTGCCTGATGTTATTGGAGAGTCTCAGTTTGCCTTCATTAAAGGCAGGCAAATCCTTGATTATTCTTTGATTGCGAATAAGGTAATCGATGCTATGAAAAAAGCCAAAGTTGGTGGAGTATGCTTTAAAGTTTACTTTAAAAAGGCTTACGACAGTGTTGATTGGGACTTTCTTGAGTTAATTATGAGGAAGATGGGCTTTGGGAACAAGTGGATTCAATGGGTTATGAAGTGTGTTTCTACACCTCTATTTCTATTCTTGTTAATGCCTCTACTGGAAGAAGGTTTTTCACTGCTAGAAGGTTAAAACAAGGATGTCCTCTTTCCCCTTTTTTGTTTAATCTTGTTGGTGAAGCGTTGAGTTTACTCTTTGAAAAGGTTGTGCACATCGATCTCTTTGAAGGGATTCTTATTGGTAATGTGGTTATTTCTCATCTCCACTGACGATACTATCGTTATATGTAAAGCCAATATTGATCAGGTTAAGAATGCAAAAAGAATTTTGAGAAGCTTTCAACTCTTATCGGGTTTGAAGGTGAATTTTATCAAAAGTAGCCTTATTGGTATTTGTTTATACCACAATTTACAATTAGGGTAAAATTGTAAATGTACATGGTGGTACATAATCAAGGGCTGAGATTTATTCCCAAAAGTCCTATGGATGGTTGGATTTAGTCCACCATAGGCCAAAGTCAACCAGGAAAAAGATTGACCTTTGACTTTAAATCCTTAATTTCTCTTAATTTAATTAATTAAATTAAAGAAATTAAGTAAATTATATTGAAAACACATTTGACACATTTGGGCCGCTCCATGTATTAGACAAATTGGGTCTGGATGGCCCATGCCCCTGAAATTGGAATCAAACTCTTCCCGGGTTAAACTTTTACAATTTTGCAATCAAGGACATGGAAATTAGGGCTTTGAAATCGAAAAGGAAGATGAAGAAATTTTGGGCAACATCCTTTATTAAAGTTGTTCAAAATATCATGAAGAACACTCTGTCCAAATTTCAGCTCATTCTGAGCTCGGAGGAAAACTTGCATTTTTTGCAATTGAGGCCAGAATCCAATCCCGGGACCAATTAAGCATGGCGATTGCACCATTAGCTTTGAAACTTGAGTTACATGAGTTATAAAAGCTATATGGAAGAATCAAGCTATATTTGCCACTTTTCATAACTTTTACTAAATTTGCAATTAAGGACATCATGGCTGATTGAGCTCGGTTTAAGCCATTTCCTTAATCCAATTTTGATGATACTTAAATGAGAGCTTAGTGGCATCATGTTGAGTATAATTTATTGGTCAAGTAATGAAGAATCGAAGTTCGTGGCATTTGGAAGTGATCTCTGCACCATACTACTTCACTGCACTTGACTTTTCACCCTTTTTTGCTGCACCAAGGTTTGGAACCTTCTGGAATTCGAAATTTAAGTAATTAAATGTGATAATTATCACATTTAAAGGGTCAAAATGTGCTGATTATGTGGCTGATTGAGTTGGTTTGAATTCCCTTAATTTAAGGGATTTGATTCACAATTTAAAATCAGAGGATCAAGATGAATCAGGATGGAATTAATCTCAGCCGTCGGATCCTCCTAACCCTAGCCAACCCTCCCCTATATAAAGAGGCAGCCTCCAACGAAATTTTGGACATCAAGACAACTTCACAACAGCCAATCTTCTCTTCCAGGGAAAAAACTCAGACTCCAGGTCTGAAACTTCTCTCCTCAGAGAAAAATCTTCAACCAAGCTCCGTGCTTTCAATCCTTTCAAGCCTCTGCGCTTTCAAATCATCTTTGTTCATCAAGTTCTCACTTGATAATATTTTTATTTTATTTTACAACCTTGTTTTTACAAGTTCTTGTCTTGTATTTACATGTTGTTTCAATCAAATCTCATCTCTTTGTCAACAAATCAAGAAAATAACCTTTTCACAGCATTTCCTTTGTCATCTAAATCTGGAATCAATGATTTAAACACTTATGTGTGACTTTGATTCAGGATTCACAAATCGTTTGGTATTTTTAATGTTTCTACACTTCAAGCAAACATTTAATTTTCATCACACTACGTATTTCATTTTTCCTACAAAAATGAACTTTTATTTTTCTTGTTCCCTTTTAACAATTTCTGGTTAAAACTGGTTGGCACGCTCGGTACCCTTTCACCAAGATCTCCAAAGAGATTTTTTGGCGCGAACATCTCTTTTTGACACGCCCGGTGGGACTACAAGGATTTAGATCTCATCTTGGTGGTATTAAAAAGGTTTTATTTTCTTGTTTCCTTTTATTTTCGTTATTTTTACTGCTTTTGTTTAATTTTTAGTTTTCATGACATGTCAAATGTTAGCTTTTCTCCATACTCTTCTTCTACCTTTCTATTTTATTTTCCATGATATTCTTGCTATTGTTACGGCTCCTTTTAAGGGTGCCGTCAAAAAGCAGGTTTCTTTACACCACCTGTTCTCATATGGACATGAAAGTGGTGCTGAAATAGGCAAAGATGGTGACGGCACTTCCCAGGGCCGCACCACTGCTCATGGTGATCTTGCTAGCACTTTGGAAGAGGTGATGAATAAAATGGAAGCTAGATTTCAAGAGATGATCCAAGAACAAATAACCAAAAACGAAAATGGCTTCAAACAAATTCAAGAAGCCATCTCGGTGATAGCGGAAACACTCGGGGGGCAAGTGCAGCATCACCAGGCACCACACCCAGTGGCCGCACCACACCAAGTGGTCGCACCACCCCAAATGGCCGCACCGTACCAAGTGGCTGCACCTTATCAAGTGGTCGCACCACACCAAGTGGCCGCATCGCACCAATTGGCCGCACTTGTTCAACAACCACCAGAAATCACTGAAAAGGTAATGGTAAATTTTCCACATAATGGCCGCTTTTCGAAAAAAGAAAAGGCAAGAAGCTTGGCCATGGAGGAAAAAGTGGTGCCGGTGCAGAGAGATCTAGTGCAGAAACATCTAGTGCGAAAAGACGCAAATGGTGATGTCTGCACCAAAATTAGAAGATATGGTTATGCCAACTCTGAGACTAAACCTTAGGAGCACCAACTTGAACGGCCATGGATTCCAAGATCAGTGGCGTCAAAAAATTTTGCTCCTAGACGAAAGTTGGAGTTTTCTCCACCTAGTGCGAAGCAAGAGATGGTGCGTTCAAAATATCCACCACCAAGAAAAATGGTGCGAAGAAGATTGGATTTTGATACAATTTCAACTTTCCAGGAAGAAAATTTCGCACCATCAAGGCGAATGGTACCAAGGTTCTCCAAACCAAGAGAACTTACCCATGAAAAACATTTTCCATACTATAGATGGAAAAAATGGCATATGGCGCCATCCACTTCTTCATCCGCACCATCTTCATCCAAAATGGTGTTGTCCGTGACAAAGCAATTTCAGAAAGCTTTGAAACTTGATCCATCGGTAAAGACTCCAACCAGACCTAGGTCAACAAAGCCAAAACATGAAGCAAGGCCTTGGTTAGACCGCTGAAAGAAGAATTTCGAGCTTTGGCCATGGAGAAGGAAGTTAATATCTATAAAGAACTTGTAGTGCAGAGTACTCGGCCAAGAATGGTGCGGCCGACTCCAAGAGCTCAAAATGGTGTATGGCAAAGGGTGCAACATCCCAAACTCCCTAGCCAACCTATTCAAGGAAGTAAGAAGACTTGGAGAAGAAAAGAGCTTCGTAAAAGAAGCAAGGCAAGAAAAGATATGGAGACGAACGTAGATTCCGCACTCCAGAAACTTACCATTGATAACACCACTTCAAATACGAACGATGGTGATGATGAATTTGGTGCCACTAATTCTAGTGATGGCGCCACTACTACTACTACTAGCAACACCACCCATGTTACTAATGTTACTAGTGATGACATGAATGAAAGTGGTGATGACGATGACACATTTCAATTGTCTCATGAAGATGGTAAACACTCAGAGGGCAAAGAAGATGGTGCTAAGGCCGCTACTCCCTCCAAACATGATGATAATGCCACTAACACCAATGATAATGGCTTAATTAATGCCATGGAGGAAGATGATGGCACCCAAAATGGTGGCACCGAAATCAACTGCACCAAAGATGGTGGCACCGAAATCAATTGCACCAAAGGTGATGGCACCGAAGATGATGGCACCAAAAGTGTTTACTGCACTGAAAGTGGTGATGAAGCAATAGGTGATGCCACCATTGATAATATGAATTCAAGTGCTGGTAGCAATGATTATGGTGACGAGCAAATTAATGAATTCAAAGTGGCAAATGAAGAAGTTATGCTCGTCGGGGGGGGGGGGGGGCAACTTTCTAACCACCCTCATTTTGAAGAAGCTAATGGTTCCACCACCTATAAGGTACATGTTGATCTTTCCCAAGACCAATCAAAGACTATACATGATATTAAGGCTCAAATGTGGGCCATGTTGGACAAACTAAAGTCCAAGGAAGTGAAGGAGAGTCAGCATGTTCAAAATGAAGGATTCAACGAAATAACCAGGAGGTTGGATGCAACACCCGGGGGGCAAAGAAGATGGTGCTGAAACCATTAATCTCACCAAGTTCATACAAAGCATAGTGGACAAAGCCGCCCCAATTGCTAATGCGGCCTTTTAAAAAAAAATCACCACTT
This sequence comes from Corchorus capsularis, assembly GCA_001974805.1. Taxonomy (NCBI): domain Eukaryota; kingdom Viridiplantae; phylum Streptophyta; class Magnoliopsida; order Malvales; family Malvaceae; genus Corchorus; species Corchorus capsularis. The sequence continues at coordinate 4,375 of AWWV01013435.1, read as the reverse complement.
TCGGTGATAAATGGTGAGTTCATCACTAAATGGCACTTGTGGTGATGAGTCAAGAAAAAATGTCACAAGAAGCCATTTTTGGTGACAAAAGAAGAATGCCACCTCCAACAACAATTAATATGGCATGGAAATTATGTTTTGCCATTTTTTATTTTTGGCCTTGATTGAAAAGCTTTTGGCCAACTTCTTATGGTGTGATTTCCTTTATGACCAATTACAATTTGGTGCGTGGGAAATTTGATTATATCCCACCCTAATTTTGTTTTATACAATTTGATGTTAATGGCGCCATTAATCAAAGTTTGGTGCCATGATCAATTTTAATCTCCAAATCTTTGTGGCTTTAAATTGATAAGCCATTAGATGTCAAGTAATTGGATTTCATTCCTTTGTTGGCCTTAGTTCATTTTGGCCACTTGCAATGTAGTTTTTTGTGTTGGCAAAACTCAAAGCCACCAAATTTAATAAAAATTACAATCTTTGAAGTTCATTGGGGGCTTGTATTTCATTAGGCAATTTTGCTGCACCACCCTTTGTGTTAGTCTCTGCACCAAACATAAGGGAAATTGTTGTCAAAATTCTTAACAATTGATAAGTATGGTGCGTGGAGTAAAAGTGCAGCCCTCATAATGAAAAATTGAGGATAATATGCGACAAAAAGAATTTAGGGTTTCCAAAGCCCTAAATCGCATGAAGCCAAAACAATGGCCTAAGTTACCCTATTCGGCCAACATGCTCAATTTTCATCTGGAAAACAAAACCAAATTTGCCACTTTGCTTTGCGAAAAAGTAGGTATACGTAATTGGCAATGTCATTATTATGGTGCGAAATGTGCAAATATTGTGCAATGACATCATGAGAAGTAAAATATTAGGGTTTTGTATGCCTTAATCGCATGAAATCACAAACCATGGCTTAAAATTATTTACTTGGCCATCATGCAAAATTTGTTACTTTTTATTAAAACAGTTTCTGCCACTTTCAAGTTTTGAAACAATAAACCTAATTTTGTGGCAATTTTACAAACAATGGTGTAAGAATTTCAAGCTTATGCGATGAACACCATGGAAGGTTGATTCGGCTAGGGTTTATACCCTAGGCCGATTTATGCAGCAACCTTGGCACCAATTGGATACCAATTTGTTTTGAAAATCAACAAACATATATTCACAAGACAAGTGGTTAATCCAAGCCAATTAACTTCAAAAATCTGAGTAATAGTTGGATTGAAACTACCTTGTGTGTTGGATGCTTTCTCTTGTGCCACCATGGATCTTAATTTTGATTGATTTGAGGATGGTGCAATAGATTGTTTCCTAGCTGAGGAACTCGAAGCAGCAAGTTTTCCTTTGGTGGAGGGCTTGGCGGCATCATCATGAGTAGTTTCCCTAGCTAAACTAGGCTTAAGGTTTCGGTTATGGCTAGCATTGCCATCCGATTGCTTGGTTTCCTTTGGTGCCATGGCTATGTCGACAAGGCAAGGCTTGGAGGCAATTGATGAAGTCGATGAAGGCAGCTAAGGGTGTCGAAGTCGATGAGTGCCAAGGAGAGGAGGAAACTTTCGGCTAAAGAAATATGAGGCAAATAAAACTCTAGGTAATCTTTATTCTTAAATAAAGAATAAAGATTAGGGGGCATTGTTTATACCACAATTTACAATTAGGGTAAAATTGTAAATGTACATGGTGGTACATAATCAAGGGCTGAGATTTATTCCCAAAATTCCTATGGATGGTTGGATTTAGTCAACCATAGGCCAAAGTCAACCAGGAAAAAGATTGACCTTTGACTTTAAATCCTTAATTTCTCTTAATTTAATTAATTAAATTAAAGAAATTAAGTAAATTATATTGAAAACACATTTGACACATTTGGGCCGCTCCATGTATTAGACAAATTGGGTCTGGATGGCCCATGCCCCTGAAATTGGAATCAAGCCCTTCCCGGGTTAAACTTTTACAATTTTGCAATCAAGGACATGGAAATTAGGGCTTTGAAATCGAAAAGGAAGATGAAGAAATTTTGGGCAACATCCTTTATTAAAGTTGTTCAAAATATCATGAAGAACACTCTGTCCAAATTTCAGCTCATTCTGAGCTCGGAGGAAAACTTGCATTTTTTGCAATTGAGGCCAGAATCCAATCCCGGGACCAATTAAGCATGGCGATTGCACCATTAGCTTTGAAACTTGAGTTACATGAGTTATATAAGCTATATGGAAGAATCAAGCCATATTTGCCACTTTTCATAACTTTTACTAAATTTGCAATTAAGGACATCATGGCTGATTGAGCTCGGTTTAAGCCATTTCCTTAATCCGATTTTGATGATACTTGATCGAGCTCAAATTATGCATATTTTTATAGCTATTTTTATATACTTTTTGCTATTTTTATATGTGTTTTTACCCTATTTTGTAAGTATTTGTGTTTTTGGGTCTTGAAGACAAGAAAAGTGAAAACTTATTGTTTTTCACTCTTTTTGGAGCTATTTTGGAGACTTTTTACTCAAATATGGATTTAGCCATTTGGAATGAAGATTTGAAGATGCGAAGTTCGTGATTGAAGAATTAATTCAAGAAGCAAAATTGAAGATTTGGAGCTTTATTGCAAACAATTGAAGCCAAGTCCAGAAGAAGTCCTGAAGTTGAGGATTTTTGGGATTATTTATATGGGAATATACTCAGCCCATATAAACCTATAATTGGAGTTAAAATCCCAATTAATAGGCCCGATATCCAAAAGAATATCCAAATCCCGCAATAATCCCGCAGATTTGCGATATAAGCCCGGTTTCAGCGCAGTCTTCGTAGAAAGGCCATAACTTTCTGCTCAGATGTCCGTTTTAAGCCCATAAGTAGCCATTGTAAAGCTCACTCCGAGATCTACAACTTTCTTTAGAAGTGCAAAGCCCAGATCTGCCATATTAAAACCCGAAATCGACGTCAAAGTTCCTGCACAATTCCAGAAAATTCTAAAGTCCTCATCTAACAGGAAGTCTACTCTAGGATGACACCTAATCCTACTTGGAGACCAAGAAAAGGCTAAACCGTCCTACCCTATTCCTCCACTATAAATAGCCACTTCCTATATCAGAAATCACACACAACACTTACACAATTAATCTCTCATATAGTTTTATTCTTTTTCTACCTTTCTTTAGTTTTTAGGTTTTTCTCTAGTTTTAGAAGAGGGAGAAGTCGACACCCTCTCTAGCCATAGAAGGGTGCGACGTCCCTAGGGTTTCAAGGGGGAGAAATCATTCATCCCCAGTCCTGTAAGTATTCTTATGTCTCTCATGGATTTTCCTAAATCCATGAGTAGCTAAATCCTTAATACTTCTGATCCTTTGGTGAATTCAATCAATTGATTATGGTGAGATTTCTATACTTATAATTTTGTGTTAAGTTCTTGATGATAGTAGTCAAAACCCTGTTTTAATTTTATGATTCTGAATCTTATCTGAATTATGTGGCCACTAACGATGTAAGAGGAAGATCTATGGCTAGATCAGGCTTAGAATTAATCACTCAAGTTTGATTGTATGTAGCAAATTAGGTTTGTTTAATCGCTGCTTAATGGGTGTTTGTCTACCGGAGGGCGAGAAATTTCTCTTCGTATGGTTCTACTTTGTAGGCATGTGTGTAAATTAACTGTTCTTAATGCTTTGTTCTCAAGTGATCTTTAAGCCCTAAGAAAGTAATCGATCACTGAAGGAATAATAGGGATAACTGCAGCTTTAATCGGCCTCTTATCTAAAATACATGTTGGGAAACCTATATCAGTTGTCAGTTAAGAATAAGATGCGAAATTCACCTTTTAAATCGAGGATCCATAGTTAATTTGATTGAATGATACCACTGGTGAAGAAGTATGCTTTTTAATTATTGTTTGCTTTATTAATCTGCTTTAGATTTAGATTTAGATTTAGATTGCTTTACTTTGATTTTTAGTTTAATTGTTTTCTTTATAATTAATTTCTTTGATCCCCTGTTTTCTGTTTGATTTTTGGAAAAGATCTTTCTATCTTTTTATTGTTAATCACATAAACCTTCTCTGTCGGATTCGACTCCTACTTGCCCTAGCTATTCTAGTTAGTTAATTGTGGGGATTATTTTTATGGTCATAGACGACACGATCATAAATTTTGGCGCCGTTGCCGGGGAAGGGAATTGAATTGAGAGAAAGTGAAGAGAGATTAGATCCAAGAATTAGTTTTTGATTTTCCGTTTTTTCTAAAAAAAAAAAGTTTGCGTCGATAAAAAAAGAATTTTATTTTTGCGTCGATAAAAAAAAGGTTTTTTTTTTCGATTTTCCGATTTTTCTAAAAAAAAGATTTTATTTTCCGTTTTTAAAATTACGGTTTCCGATTTTT